>JAZEWU010000005.1:6350897-6363702 GCA_036362915.1 Geotria australis
CGGGGGGGGTGTCGCGCGGGGCGGGGGCGGAGGTCAAGCTCTCACGGTAAGGATGCCGTGCCACAGCCCCACGTCCTTCTTGAAGTCCAGGACGTTGACCAGCGTCTCTCCTGCGTGTGGGAGACACGGGCGCCTGCTCAGCAACACCGCGACCGCACGGCCCTCCTGCGTGTGCGTGTGCGCGCTCGCGTGTCCGCGCATGCGTGTCAGCGTGCTTGCGCGCACCCTCGATGTAGCTGCAGGCCTGCGTGAGGGCCTGGCAGTGGGTGAGCATCGCCGCTCGCGACACCGTGACGCCCATCACGCTCCCCTCCTTGCTCGTTTTGTACTGCGCCGCACACAGAACACGCACCATCACCATCGCCGCGACCAACATCACCAACACCACCGCCACCGGCCATCACCACCATCGTTGCCGTCACCATCGCTGACATAACGAGCGCCACCGTGGCGGCGCTCTGGAGGCGACGGCCAATCACCTCGATGTAGGCGATGTCGGAGTTTGCGTCGCAGATGTGGGGCGTCCAGTCCTTGGGAGGTTTCCCCACGTTCCTCGATTCCGTCACGAACCACGTGAGCTTGGGCCAGCCTGGGGAGCGTGACAAACACCGAATGTAACACGCAGCAGTGACACACACCACACCGCACGTGACACACAGCAGTGCCCATCCCTTCATCATCACCCTCACTCTCATCATCACCACTACGGGGGTCAAGGTAGAAGCGTTCACGTCGCGATCCCTGTCAGGTAATACTTGGTATTGCCTGCGAATTCTACCAAACACCTCGAGGCCAAGGAGCTGAAAGACAACGATGTCCAGAGGCTGACCATCGTGCTGCTTCGAAGAATCGCAAATAAGAAGATCACCACTACCATCATCGTACTGATGTAGGTTTTCACGGCTCGATTCATGATTGCTGTTCAGAGCGGGAGATCGCTCGACAACGTGGGAGGCGAAACGTCGCGAGGGAGAGAGGGCGATCGCTCGACACGGCAATCCTGAAAGAACAGCTCTGAAGAGCAACTATCAGTACCATCATCGTCATCACATTATCCACCATCATCGCCGTCATCACCATCTTGAACCCGCGCCGCTTTGCGCGCGCTGCCCTATTTCCCGACGGCGACCTCCGCCCCATGCAGGCAGTGACCTTTGAACTGGCTGATGTCACCGGTGGGCGTCTTGGGGAGGCCTTTGTAGCAGGCGTCGCTCGTCATCGCCACGGTAACACAGCAGCTTCCCAGCAGAAATCCAATCTGTTGGCTCCCGGCGTCCTGCACGCACACACGCGTACATACACACGCACACGCACGCACGCACGCACACAGACACGCGCACACACACATGCGTACGTACACACACGCGCACAGGCACACAGACACACGCACACACACGGGTATAACAAAGATCCCGGTTATAGCCTTAACAGACTGTTGGGGCAAGTGCCGTTAGCGAGCACCTATGAAGGTCGACACGGCACACGAGAGGGTGGGTGACCAGCACCACACCCGGCCGCCTTTTGTCTCCCTAGTGGCGATGTTTACACACCGCACTAGATACTCATTTGAGGCTGAGTCGACCTAGGGGAGGCCCAGGACCGGTTCAGAAAATCGTCACTGTTGTTGGCCGTGAGCGAGATTCGAACTCGGATCGCCAGATTCGTAGCCCAGTGCGCTAACCACTGGGCTACCGCTCCCCACACACACACAGACGGCTAACCACGCGTCACGGTGTCGGGCAGCGTCGCCGGCGGGCGCCGGAGACGGAGCGCGTTCACGGGGACAATGCTGGCGCCGCCCACCTTGCGCGTGAGCGGCACCTCGATGGGCACGGGCACCAGCTCTGCCAGCAGGCAGCCGTAGAAGGCCACGAGGAACGCCACGGGGTCGTTGTTTGGGTACACGAGCGCCACCTACACGCACGCACACACACGCACCACGAGCGACGTGAGCTTGGGCCGGCCTGGGGAGAGACGGAGCCGCGACACACCAATCATCGTACCGACGTAGGTTTTCACGGCTCCATTCATGATGGTTGCTCTTCAGAGCTGTTCTTTCGGGATGGACGTGTCGAGCGAGCTCCCTCTGTTCCTCGCGACATTTCGCCTCCCCCGCTGGAAGCATCATGCCTGCCACGTTGGAAGCATCATGCTTCCAACGGGTGAGCTTTGTGTTTGTGCGAGTGGCGGGCGAGGCGCCTGGCGCTGCGCTCGCCTTGTCTCCGGGCTTGAGCAGCGCCTCCTGCTTGCCTCCCAGCTTGTGCAGCAGCGTGTACGCCAGCTTCACGCTCCGGCTCCACAGCTTGCCTGCGCGCGGCGGCACACGCGGGCATCCACGCGGCGCGTGAGCAGGCGTGCGAACGCGCAGTGAGTGTGTGTGCCTGAGCGCGCGTGAGCGAGCGTGTGGGAGTGTGTGAGCATGCGCGCGTGTGTGTGTGAGTATGATGGTGGCGGAGTGGTTAGCGTGCTGGGCTTACAAACCTGGTCACCCAAGTTCGAATCCAGCTCACGGCCAACACCAGTGACGATTTTATGAACTGGTGCTGGGCCTCCCTTACGTCGACTCAGCCTCAAGTGAGTACTTAGTTGCGTGCGTAAACATTGCCACTAGGGAGACAAAAGCGGCCGGGCGTGGTGCTGGTCACCCACCTCCTCGTGTGCCGTGTCGACCTTCGTATGTGCTCGCTAACGGTACTTGACCCTCCAGTCTGTTAAGGCTATACGGGGGATCCTTGTGTATGAGCGAGCGGGCACGGAAGCGAGCGACACCCACCGTAGGTGAGGGTGACGGTGGGCTTGCCGGCCGTGTCGAGGGCGGTGAGGCAGGGCATGCGTCCGGACGTGGTCCCCCAGCGGTGCAGCGCCGCCTCGAGCGCGGGCGGCCACGCCGTCACGGCCGCGCCCAGCGGCTCCCCGCGCACCACGCTCGTCACCGCACCCTCCGGCCGCGGCTGGTTCGGGTCTGCCTGCTGCACTGCTCGCCACCGCGCCACCGCGCCACCGCATCACCACACCACCGACACCACCATATCACCGACACCACCGCACCACCGTGCAACCACGCCACCGAGCCACCGTGCCACCGCATTACCGACACCGCCAAAATCCCCGCGCCACCGACACCACCACACCACCGCATCACCGCACCACCGACATCACCGCGCCACCACACCACTACACCACCATACCACCGACACCACTACACCACCGTGCCACCCCTACACATGGCTGTCACTTCACACGGAATCGTTTTCTGGTTGCTGGTCCTGACTCGCGACTGGAGCGGGTGGCCCATCCATCCATTGTCAGAAACCGCTTAATCCTGCACAGGGTCGTGGTGAGCCGGAGCCTATCCCGGCAGACGCAGGGCGCAAGGCGGGGATAAACCCAGAATTGGACGCCAGTCCATCACAGGGCACCGGTGGCAATTTAGTCTGCTGGCCCATTAACCAATGCACAAGTATGTCTTTGGACTGTGGGAGGAAACAGCAGTGACCGGCAGGCGAAAACCCACGCGGACACGGGGAGAACATGCAAACTCCACACAGAAAGGCACCCAAGCTGGGATTCGAACCGGTCCTCCCCTAGGTCAACTCAGCCTCAAATGAGTACCGAGTGCCGCGTGTAAACATTGCCACTCGGGAGACAAAGGCGGCCGGGCGCGGTGCCGGTCAACCCCCTCGTCGTGTGCCGTGTCGACCTTCATCGGTGCTCGCTAACGGCACTTGACCCTACAGTCTGTTCAGGCTATACGGGGGACCTTTGTCTTTGCGAGGCGTAAGGGGTGGACGGCTGCGTCGTCTCACCATCGAGCAGCTCCTCGAAGTCCTCGACGAAGAACTCTCGGAGCGGCGGCCGTTTGGGCCGCTTGAGCGTGTTGAGCAGCTGCTGGATCTTGGAGGAGACGCGGCTGCTCACGGGGACTCCTGCCGTCACGCGGCGACGACGACGGACGAGGGTCGGGGACCACACGGGCACGACACGCCAGCGGGTCAGAGGTCAGGGGGAAGAGGGCAGTGGGAGGATGGAACGGATGAAGATGGAATTGATGGTTGTTTTTAAGAGCTGTTCTTTCAGGATAGCCGTGTCGACACGGCAAGGGAGCGAGGCAGATCGCTCGACACGGCTATCCCGCAAGAACAGCTATGAAGAGCAACCATCATGAATCGAGCCGTGAAAACCTACATCAGAAGATGAAATTGATCAGCTATAAGCTATAAACTGTGGTTTGAGGCATCTGAAGGTTGTACGGTGTGGTCCCGATCGCTACCATTCATCGAATGCCGCACGACGTTCACGAATGCTGCTTTCAAGATCCTCCATGCAATCAGCCCTGTCTACCTCTCTCCCGTCATCTGACTCTGCTCCCCTCCCTGCACTCTCCCCTCTCACGCAGTGAACCCGTGGGCCTAATGCACCCGCGTTCACCCGCGTCCACCAACGTTCACTCCGTGCCAAGACGCCGCAATAGAACTGTCAAGCGGATTCATCACAAGCGGCTAAGCTGAGAGGGGTGGGCAGAAAGCAATTGACGGCTTATCAACAGCACTCAACATTATGATGCTATTCATTTAACACGAAAGCCTCACCGAGTGTCATCACTTGCTAAGTAGGGTCCTGCAGTCAAGCTACCGCGCGACGCTCACATCTCAGATAGATTCACGTCCCATGCAGTCGCCCATCCCAGTATTAACCGGGATGAAGTGAGTTTAGATCTGATGAATGGTGTCTCGGGGCAGATTAATGCCCGCGTCGATCACGGGGCGCGCCGTGGTTGGCACGGGACCTGGCGCAATAACATCCCTTGCCCCCCCTCCGCCGTTGCCCCGTCCACTTCCTCCTCTCGCCGTCAAGCTGTGCCTGCGCACCTCCGCACTGTGCGCGGCCTGGTGCAGTCGCACCGCCTGCGCACTCGATAGCCACACCACCGGTCCAGCACCTCCGGAGCCAAAAGATGCCTCGGCGCCATAAAAGCGATAATTGCATTCTGCCGAGCGACGTGTTTACCAGCTCGTTAAGAGTAACGAGCCTCCTCGGTCGTCACCATTACGCTCCGGCCTACCCCACCCCCCCCCAAGCGCAAGAAAAAAATCCCATAAAGGACCTCATCGCTTTACTTTGCTCTCTGCCGTTTTATTTGTTGCGGAGCTGACGCCCCCGCGTCTCGCGCGCCGTGGCCCGGGCGCCGCATCCCGTCCTGGCTGCCCGCCGGCCCCCCCCCCTTTCCCCCTACGCCAATAAACGAGCGCTTTTATGGGGGGCGCGGGGGGGAGGAGCAGGGGCGGGCAGCAAAGCGGGGAGGGTCGCACATTGTTGTATTTTTAACCGCGGCAACAGGATGACGCGCGCGCGCGGCACCGATACGTTACCACGGTAATGAAAATAAGAGTGAAAAATGTCAGATCTCTACGTGAAGAAAACTGCTTGGTTTGTTTTTTACTGATGTAGGTTTTCACGGCTCGATTCATGACGGTTGCTCTTCGGAGCTGTTATTTCGGGATAGCCGCGTCGAGCGATCTCCCTCTCTCCCTCGCGATGTTTCGCCCCAAACGTTGGAAGCATAATGCCCGATGATACTGCAGTCAACGAGTCGCTACATTTCGGACACAAGCTACCGGGCAACACTCACGTTGGACGCATCATCAGGCACAACGCCTGATGATGCTTCCAACGTGGGAGGCGAAACGTCACGAGGGAGAGAGGGAGATCGCTCGACGCGGCTATCCCGAAAGAACAGCTCTCAAGAGCGCCCACACTTTTGTTCAGCCCGTTCGTGAAGTTGTTTGCGTGCGAGTGCACGTACGTACGCGCGAACATGTGCGTGTCGTGAGCACGCACGGCTGGAGACGCGCGTGCTGCAGGTGCGCGTGTGTGTGTGTGTGTGGCAGGTGTGCGCGCGCTGCAGTGTGCGTGTGTGTGCGCGTGTGCCAGGTGTGCGTGTGTGTGTGCGCGTCCCACCGTCTCCCGTCTCCATGAGCTGCGCGTTGCCCAGGTTGCGCGGGAGACTGCGCACGGACGACACGTGGACGCGCTCCACGCACGGCGGCCGCTCGGGGGGCGCGTGCGTCGCCACGTCTGGGGGGCCCTGGGGGGCCTCTGCGTGGCGGGGGGGAGCGGGGGGAGCGGAGGGGGGGAGCGGAGGGCGAGTTCGGTGGAACAATCCGGCACGCACGGCGCGACGGAATTAAACGACGATCAAATCGCTCGGCGAGCAAATCGATAACGGATCGCGCGCGAGCAAAACGGCGCGTCGCGGAGTTGGCCCGCGGCGCTGGCAGACGGGCGCGGAGGGTGCACCGCGCCTGGCACCCGCACAGCGCGTGGCGCGCACAGCGTGCGTGGCGGCGGCTAGGTGGCGGTAGGCACGACTCGCGTGTTTGGCACTCAGAAAGGGCCATACATCACCGGTGACGGCACGACTCTCCGTGCGGTGCCGATAAACAACTCATTCTGACCGGACGCTCATCCTGCCCAGGGTTGAGACGGCAACAATCCAGCAGGGGATAGATCACGGCTGCGATAATGCTGATGATGATGATGATTCACTCCCACAGGATACTCTCAGACCATCCCGTCTGTTATCGATGCATTCCAACCGGATATTTCCTCCCGTGGCGCCACAGCAGCACGGTGGACAAGGGCCCCGACACAAGGAGTAAAACGGACCCCTCATGTCGAATCTCCCCCGCCTCTCTCCGTCACCTGGCGCCTGGGCCCCTCCAGCCCGTGGGTGCCTGGCGCAGCCGCACCGCCTGCACACTCGGTGACCGCACCGCTTCTGACTGCCGCATCTGCACCGCAGGAGCAGGAGGAGGAGGAGGAGCAGGCGGAGCGCCCGACCCACCTATGTGCACGCAGCCGACACCGTCCGCCAAATCCTCCACGACGGCCTTCTCGGTGCCGAGGCCCCCGCCGGGAGACGACGCCCGCTTCCGCTCCACCTCGTCGTCGTCGTCGTCATCCACGCCCTCGACGAGGTCTCCGTCGCCGACCACCTCGCCTCCGCCGCCTCCGCCGGGGTCCGATCCGCCGGGCGCGTCGCCGGGGCTGCAGGAGGAGGACGCCCGCGACGCCGTGCTGGCGCTGACCGACGAGGATCGCGCCGACGAGGTGGAGTGAGCCGACGACGAGGTGGACGACGAGGCGTGGAGCGCGGAGGCGGCGGCGGAGGAGGCGGCGGCGGCCGCGGAGGAGGCCGCGGGGCCGAGGCTGCCCTGGCTCGACGACGGGCGGCACCGCGCCCGCGAGCGCGAGCGGGAACGCGAGCGGGAGCGCGAGCGGGAGCGCCGCGCAGCCTCCGCCGCCGCCGACGGTGACGATAGCGGCGGAGGAGGAGGAGGGGGAGGAGGAGGGGGGGGTCGCTGCGAGCCGTCGCCGGTGCCGCCGCCGCCACTCCTCTCCTCTCCGCCGCCCCGGCTGCCCCGGCTGCCCCGGCTGCCCCCGCTGCCCCCGCGCTCGGCGCGCCGCCCGCCGCTCCCGCTGCCGCTGCCGCCGTCCGCGTCCTCGTCCGACGACGTGTCTGCCGAGGAGAGCGAGCGCCCGCGTCAACGCCGAGGGAGCGCGAGCGGGCGCGCCGCCAGAGAGCGCGCCGCGACAGAGCGAGGGCCGCCGGTCACTCCGTCGGGCGGCGATCGCAGAACCGGACTCCGACACCGCTCGACCGAGTTCTCACCCGAAACTCGGGACGGTTGTCAGCGAGCGATATCTGAACCGGTCCTGGACTCGGGACTTCACCAACTAGCGTTGACTAACGTCGTGAAATACGGTCACATGACCGGCATATCGAAACAGCCTGGGAGGCCCTCACCCGGCAGCCGACAGACAAGCGGCCGTATGTTATTTGTAATCGTTAATTTTGTTTAATTGAATTGAAATGGCGACCTTAAAGAATATCATTTACTGCTTCTACATATTAATGTATGATTTGACCTATGCACAATTGTACCGATGTAGGTTTGCATGGCTCGATTTATGAGCCGTTCTTTCGGGCAAGCCGTGTCGAGTACTCTCCCTCTGTCCCTTGCGACGTTTCGCCTCCCACGTTGGCAGCATCATTGCTCGACACGGCTCTCCCGAAAGAACAGCTGTGAAGAACAACCATCAGTGATACATCATTGTCGGCCCTTTGTCAATCCTTTGCTGGTTCGAGGCCTCCGGACACTGTGTTGTCATGGAGACTATTTGGCCATACCTCCCCGTGCTGGTCAGCGCTGGTGGGTGAAGAAGGCGGCTAGTTCAGATATCACCAATTCGTTTCATCTTTCCGTTTACAAACGACGAATCGAGGGCAGTGACCGTGGCGCACTTTGTGGAAGTGAGGGAAGTGGCGGCCGAGGGTTATCTCCGAGAGCCCCACACTGCGAGCGGCCAGCAGCAAGCACCACCAATAACGCTGCCAGAGATAAGAGTTAGTGCCGATCTTGAACGACACCAGGTTGTATGACCTTGGGATGAGGACTCATTGCGAGCAAGTGTCATGTGTATGCACGCACAGATGCAATAGCTCCACCCACATCACATACAGAGCGTAATGGTATTAAATCAGAATGTGCTATGCCACGAAACACTTTCGTTTAAAATAGTGAGCACAGAACAGCTTTGCAATCGGATGTTCCGAATCTACACCAAATACTCATCTCATTGTCAGAAACCGCTTAATTCTGTACAGGGTTGCGGTGAGTCGGAGCCTATCCCGGAAGACACAGGGTACAAGGCAGGCCTATACCAATGATAGGACGCCAGCCCATCACAGGGCACGGGGGCAATTTGGTCCGCAGGCCAATTAACCTGTAGAGCAGGATGTCTTTGGTCTGTGGGTGGAAACCGGAGCGTCTGGCGAAAACCTATGCGGACACGGGAAAAACATGCAAACTCCACGCAGAAAGGCACCCGAGCCGGGATTCCAACCCGGGACCTTCTTGCTGCGAGGCGGCAGCGCGACCCAAGGTGCCACCGTGCCGCCCGCACCAAACACTACCTAGCTTAACCTCCACAAAGCAGCCGATAACGAGTCATCGGCGACTCGTTACTTACCGCGAGCGGTGCTCCGCACATTTGCGACGCGTCCAGCGCAGGGGCTCGCGAGGCCGGGCTAGCGAGCGCACCTCCCCCATCGCGAGCGCACCTGCCCCGTCGGCCGCTAGCGACCGCTGCTCCCCGCCGAGCACCGCACGCACCGCAACCCCCAGCAGGAGTCACGGGTCGAGCTTCCGCCGGCGGTCCTCAGCCGACCACGCCTCGTCACGGGGCGACGCGCGCGGCACGACCGCGCGGTTGGTGGAGTTTACCCCGCCCGGCGCCTCGTACACACTGTGCCGCGCTGTACGCGTGTGCCGGTGGCAATTCGTTGATTCAAATTTGAGGAAGCAACAAAGTCCACCACTGGGATTTCCCGCGTCAGCTGATAAGGCGTTGTGCGGACGCACGATTTGACGATCAGCGCGGGGAGCTGAGGTGTGGCGGCGACGGTGGCGATGCACGGGTGCGGGCCGGCGTGCTCCCGGGGCTTATCCGGTCAAGAAATCGCCGATGATGAAGCCGCTGCCAGTGCGATACGGGACTCTGCGGTAGGCTCTGGGTTTTTCTGAGCCTACAGGTCACTTTGTGAATGTATGAGTATTTAAACAAAATATGTTGTAATACTGCATTGGCAGTGGTGCAAAAACACTAATAACCAAAAAAAACCTCCACACTTTCACTAAAAACACTGTGGAATTAAAAGTTTAAATAATAATAATCTACTTGTGTAACGCGCGCATTTTCTCCGGGCGCGTTGCACCCGTTGATTCGGAGGCGCGGAGCCCTGCTCAGTCGGTTTGTTGTGAGTGGTGAAAAGGTGACTTTTTAAGAGATTTTTGAAGGCTGTAGGGGACTTTGTTTGAAGCAATAGGTGTGGCAGGCTGTTCCAGGTTGTGGGTGCGGCAACCGAGAATCGGCGTTTCGCGAAGGTTGTACGTGAGCGCGGTGTGTGTCTTGTTGTTATATGGGTCTGAGCTTATGGGCAAGTCTAAGTGTTGATGGATGCTCTTCAGACCTGTTCTTTTGGGATAGCCGTGTTGAGCAATCTCCCTCGCGACGTTTAAGTTGAGAATGGTCGCTGAGATCCGAAATTGAACCCAGGTTTCCAGCGGTGCCGGCTCAGCGTCTCTAACCCCTGAGCCACTCGGCCAGGTCGGGTTTTAGGTCAGTTATATTTAAGTCGCTATTTCTGTACACCTGCCGGATTTAATAGTAATGTATGAAGCTGCCGCTTCTGTGAAGTCACACAGTGACTAATAGGTTAATTAAAAATAATAACAGGGTGTTTATTGCCACTGGGAGAGAAATAAATATCTTGACTGGCACTCCGAGGGAGACGTAAAGGGCACTCGACCAAAACGTCGATATCTTTGTTTTCTCCCAGCGATAATACAACACCCTGTTATTACATTAATCAAGCTGCTATTCATTCTGTTATCGTATCGTGTGATTAGCATCCCTTTTCATGCCGCACGAGAAAAAGATCGAGTTGTACTTTAACCGTCCGGCTGTGATCTGCTGTCGGACGTGGTAGGAAGACGGTGTGTGTGGGTGTGCGTTCGTGTGTGCCCAACCACCGGATGCCAAAGCTACTTCTGATGATGGCTCTTCAGAGCTGTTCTCTTGGCATAGTTGTGTCAAGCGATCTCCATCTCTCGCTCGCGACGTTTTGCCTCTCACGTTGGAAGCATCGTCAGGCGTTATGCTTCCAACGTGGGAGGCGAAACGTCATCTCAGTTAGGCAACCAATGGCACCTGGGTCTGTCAATAGCACTCGCTCAGAGGTTTCAACACTCTGCGTGGCCTCAAAGTGCACCTGGCTTGACACAGGCGCCGTGGTGACGTCACTGCCACTAAGTGGCGAACGGCGGTCGTTACTGTTGTTGTATTGTGCACACGTGTGCACGCGCCCTGGTACCTGCGTATGCACACGTGTGTCTACTAATTTTAAGTGGAGCGGTGGCTCAGCGGTGAGCGCGCTGGGCTACAAATCTGGGGACCCGAGGTCGAATCCCGCTCACGGCCAACACGAGTGACGATATTCTGAACCGGTCCTGGGCCTTTCCTAGGTCGACTCAGCCCCAAAGAGTACCTAGTGTAGTGTGTAAACATTGCCACGAGGGAGACAAAGGCGGCCGGGCGTGGTGCTGATGATCCACCTCCTCGTGCACCGTGTCGACCTTCATAGGCGCTACTCGCTAATGGCACTTGAACCCTACAGTCTGTTAAGGCTTCACGGGGGATCTTTGTCTCGTCTACTGTTTTTACGTGGAGCGGTAGTGCACCGGTTATCGCCGCACTGCGCTACAAACCCGGAGACCCTCGTCCGACCCCCACTCACGATCAACACTGACAAACATCCGAACCGGTTCTGGGCCTCCCCTTGGTCGCCTCAGCCTTGAACGAGCACCGTGGCGACAGAGGTGGCTGGGCGTGGTTTTTGCGACCACACAAGGCGCTCGCTAACATCACTCGCCCCGACGGTCTGTTAAAGGCTCTCGGGGGGGTGTGTGTGTGTGTGTGTGCCGAGGGGGCGTACCGGGCGGGGTGTAAGCGTCGATGGACGTCTGTGCGACGAGCGAGCGCCGCTTGCTCGGCATGGGCATCTTCCTGTCCACGTGCTTGGCTAGCGCCGCCTGCACTGCCTCCGTGTGTACATCTGGGACGGGCCACGGGGTCGGAGGTGAGAGGGGGTGGGTTGGGGGCGCCGCGTCGCTCGCCGTCGCGACCGTGCCGCGGTGTGCGGTGCTCTATCAGCGCGGTGACGGGGCGGTGACGGGGCGCGGAGGGCGCTCACCGGAGCGGTAGCGTTCATCGCGAGTGCCGGAGGGCCGGCGCCGCCGGCCGTACTTGGAGCAGGACGAGGAGGAGGAGAGAGGAGTGACCGGGGAGGCGCGGCGCTCCCCTCCGTACGCCGCATCCGACACTGCGGCCACGGAGGAGGGCGGGGTGGGTGGGGAGAGACAACAACCACCACCGTCACACTCACGCACCACCGACACCGCCGAGAAAATATCCGCGCGGGTGCGAGCATCGTTCAACCGACACGGGCAAGCCTCGCCGACCAGCGCGCAGACGGTGTTGGCGAAACGTGCCACCGTTACAATCACCAACGGCACGACCGTCGTGTCGAGCGCCCTCCCTCTCTCCCTCGCGACGTTTCGCCTCCCGCGTTGTAAGCGAAACCTCGCGAGGGAGAGAGGGAGATCGCTCGACACGGCCATCCCGAAATAACAGCTCTGAAGAGCAAACGCCGTGAATCGCAACCTTCATTAGAACCAACATCAACAACAGCATCACCGACAAATTCAACAGCATTAAAATTACCATCACCAACGCTATTAAAAAAATCACCACCACACCACCATCACCCCGTCGCCACAACCACCACAGCCGCCGTCGCCACAAAACGTGCGAGTCGTAGCTGCCAATAAAACTTGGAAAGTGACCGTTTGTCCCCGAGACGGAGTGATTAGCATGCGGGCCCACGGCTGCAGCTGCAGCAGCAGCCGGTAACAGTGGCTGGAAGAGCGAGGTGTCGGGTGGGAAGGGAGAGACGGGGGGGGGAGATCGGCAGTGGATGACGCAACACCTGTGTGTACTCTGTGTGCACGTGTGTGTAAACTACGCTTGTTGAAATCACTTTTTTCGTATTGGTGGTGACCGCATTAAAGAAAACTGGTCAAACCAGTCACCGTTTTCTGCACACATAGTAATGTCGAGCTGTAATGTCCTCGAATTGACCAGTAGTTCGGGGGGGGGGGCCGACTTTGAGTGTCCACCACAC
>JAZEWU010000005.1:6364202-6375482 GCA_036362915.1 Geotria australis
TACGACACCCGACGGCACATCCTGACACGATGCCGGGTGGGTCATTACAGAGCAATAAACAGAAGTTTTACTCATTTAAAACGGTAAAATTGCCCGCCGGTGCGCTGTGGTGGACTGGCGTCCCATCCTGGGTATAGATCTGGCTTGCGCCCTGTGTCTGCCGGGATAGGCTCTGGCTCACCGCGACCCTGTGCAGGATTAAGCGGTTTCTGAAGATGGACGTATGTATGTATGTAATAAAGGTAAGCTGTCACAGTGGTGTAACGTGGTCAGCACATTGGACCTGCAAATCCCAAGAGGTCGCTCGTTCGATCTCATGTCCCACTGGGGCAAGTTTCTTCAACCCCTCCACCGCATGGCCCTGTCCACGCAGCAGTGTAGCGTGGGAAACGGCAGAGCGAGTGGTCAGCTGGTGGGGTAAAGTGTGGCTACTCCCACTTCTTCCCACACGCCTGCCCAGCATGGAAGAGTAGACCAGATCCTCCCCAGAGCTGGCGGCCCTTTGCCAGCAGTGATGAGAGCAAGAATGACGAGAATTCAGTATTGTGTCTTCACCCTGTGACAGGGCAATAATGGCAAACCTAACCGTGTGGCGACTGACTGCGGGTGCGGGTTGTAGGTTCGCGTGTGCGCCAATCGGTGCGTCGCTGCGATGATTACACCCGAGACGGTGACCGGCAATCTCATCTCATCTCATCGTCAGAAACCGCTTAATCCTGTTATCCTTATGTCCTATGTCTTATAATTTATCGCTATTGCTTGACTCTCAGTTCTTCTTCTTTGCGATTCTTCGAAGTGCGATGGTTAAATTACAGTTTCCCATTTCCTTACACAGCCCCTTGCATTTTCATTGAACTCCGCAAGGTCTTTAGAGCTGCAGAGGTTGGGTAGCAGAGCACAGACAAGGCAGTGTTCCATAGTATGGTCTGCTTCTCCACACTCTCAGTTATTCTGTCTTCATGTTATTGACATGCCGTTCACTCCACAGCTCAGTTAAAAAAAAAACCCAAAAAAAATGTTGCTGATTTTCCGTTCTCCGTCATTGTTGACATGCCGTTCTCTCCGCAGCCCTGTGCAGCGCTTTGTGACCCTCAGGTGAATAGCGCTCTATAAATGCTATTATTATTATTATTATAGGGTCGCGGTGAGCCGGAGCCTATCCCGGCAAACACAGGACGCAAGGCAGGGCTCTACCCTGGATAGGATGCCGCCAGTCCATCACAAGACACTGGGGGCCCTGTGATGGACTGATTTTACGACGGTTGGTCGTAAAGTCGAACGACGACCGCTCCGTCTGCGGTACGAAAACACCGGCTGGCCGCGCTGTGGCGAGGCGGCCATATTTGTTACTGTCCGAGTCTCGGCCTGTGTTTGGGTGTCGAGCAGCTGGGTGTGTTTTGTTTGCGAACTGTTATCAGGGTATTTTCGACTTACGACCAAATCGACTTAAGAGGGGGTCATCGTAACGTAACCCCGTCGTAAGTCAAGCAGAGACTGCATATGAACTAGCCTTGAACGAGCAGCCGGTGCGGTGCCGGCCACACGCCGCCCTCCTCCTCTGCGTTTGCCTTCACGGGTACTCGCGCGAACAGCACTTACTTGCCCCGTCAGCTCGTGTGGACTACACGGGGAACCTGTGTAGTTGGCCAGGTGTGGCCTGTGTGTGGTTACATTATAATTCACCGCACCACCTGACCCTACCCCCCCCCCATGTAATCATAACCACCCCCCTCCCCACCCTCCGAAAGACAAACAGCATCAAACCGTGCAAACAGCACATCCTGGCCTCGTGTGTACTCGTGCGCAGCACACATTTACATATACCCGCGTATTTGTCTACCCACTGTAAGCGCGCGCGTGCACCGTGCACGCAGAGCTGGGCTGTCACAATCGCTAACGTTGCGGACGATGGAAGCATCGGTAACGCCTGACGACGCTGCTTCGTCGCGAGGGAGAAACGGAAATCGCTCGGTGACACGGCTATCCTGAAACAACAGCTCTGAAGAGCGTGAATGGACCCGGGAAAAACCTACATCAGTACACTGGTTACACCACTGTCGGTCGGAGGAATGTCAGAGCCAGGAGGTGCGACGACGTTCGAATTCCCGAACGAGGTGGGAATTCTGGACGTCGTTCCGCTCTGTTCACCGGCGCCGGTCTCCGGGTCTGCGCGAGATTCTCGCACGGTGAGAGCGGCGCGAGTGAAGCGCGATCCTCGTCTGATTGAACGAGACGATGCTATACATCTATGTAGGTCGTCACGGCTCAACGCAGGACAACTGCTCGAAAGAGCTGCTCTTTCAGGGTAGCTCGACGTGGCTATCACAACATTGCAGCTCCTAAGAGCAATTCCCAAACATGAACATTATTTGAAAAACTGGGTTTCACATCTTCTGTTCCGACTCGTGCTGCTGGACGGGTGGTTATGGGTGGGGCTAGGTGACGTCATCAGTGTCATTAAATGGGCCTTGCCTGTGGGGGCTTCCCGGCTCCGGGAGACAGCATGTGGGGTTGTATGTTGTAGATTATTATTATTATTACACTATTATTATTGTTAGGGGCAGCACAGTGGCGCGGTGAGTAGTGCTGCCACCTCACAGCCAGAAGCCCGCGGGTTCGTATCCCGGCTCGGGTGCCTTTCTGTGTGGAGTTTACATGCTCTCCCCGTGTCCACGTGGGTTTTTGCCGGGCACTTCGGTTTCCTCCCATAGTCCAAAGACATGCTGCTGCTTAGGTTAATTGCCCTGTGGGCTAAATTGCCACCAATGCCCTGTGATGGACTGGCGTCCCATCCTGGATATATCCCTGCCTTGTGCCCTGTGTCTGCCGGGATAGGCTCCGGCTTACCGCAACCCCTGTACAGGATTAAGTGGTTTCTGACAATGAATGAATTAACTCGAAGGCTCTCATGACCAATGTTATCCATAGTGAAGCTCTGTTTATGAGTTTAGGTGATGTGACCTAAACTCATAAACAGAGCTTAGGTCATGTGACCTAAACTCATAAACAGAGCATCACAATGAATGAATTATTGTTATTATTGTGACAGGGGCCACTAACACAAACACGCGGCGGCACACAAATGTTTAGAAAAAGACACCAACACAATGATCCCCTGTATGACCTTCACAGACGCTGGAGGCAAGTGCCGATAGCAAGCACCATTGAAGGCCGACTTAACAAAACACTCGGTGCATTGCGTCTATCAATAAGACTGTGGCCTTAAAACGCGTATATAAGGTGACATTTCGGGCAATGGGCCTTCACGACGCATCAAGGAAGCGCTATTGCCAAATAAGTTCCCAATTATATATTTTCGCTCGTAAGGCAGCGCTATTGACGAATGTGTCAAGTTTGTTTGTTAATTATGCTTGTGCGACCTTCTTTGACTGGCCGAGTTGACCGAGGAGAGACCCTGGATCACTTTAAACAGTCACCACTGATGCGAGCCGACACAAAGCACACAGTCTTAACCGCATTCCTGTTAGCAAACAGCGCCTACGAAGGCCCGCACGGCACGCGAGGGGGGCGGCCCAGCAGCACTCTCGACCGCCTTTGTCTCCCCAGTGCTGATGCTTACGCGCCGCGCCAGGTACACAAAGACAAAGATCGCCCGTATAGCCTTAACGGACTGTAGGGTCAAATGCCGTTACCGAGCACCTACGAAGGCAAAACACGGCACACGAGGAAGCGGGTGACCGGCACCACTCCCGGCCGCCTTCGTCTTCCTAGTGTCAATGTTCACACACCGCACTGGCGTTGGGGATTCGAACTCGGGTCGTCGCCAGGTCCGTCGGCCAGCGTCGCGCTAGCCGCCGAGCGCGCGCGCGCACGCAAACCGGCGCACGGCGACGCGACTGTTGCGCGCATTCCGCTGCAGCCGGAGACGGGCCCCGGCAGCTGCTGCTGCTCAATCCCCGTCGTCCCGTCGCGCATCGCCACTTTGATTCTAACACAAACCGCTCCGTGTCCGCGCACCGACGCGCGCGAGTGTGCTGGCACACGCGCGCGCGCTCGCAAACTAACGCGCGCGCGCGCGCACGAGGAGACAAAGGTCGCCTTGTGCGGCCGGCCCTGGCGCGCCGTCCTCCGTGTTGCCGCGCCGGAGCCGTTGGCAAGCACCTGTTGCGCCGGGCGCGTGGTGTCGGAGCGACGAGGTTCGTACGCCCTCTGCCCCCCGCCCCCGATTTAATAATAATAACGGGATCGCGGATACAAGCGGCAGAAATGAGGTTTCTCCGCAGGGTTGCCGGGCTCACTCTCCGTGACAAAGTGAGGAGCACAGAAATCCGGGACAACCTCGGAGTAGAGTCGCTGCTCCTTCGGATTGAGAGGAGCCAGTTGAGGTGGTTCGGGCATCTGGTAAGGATGCCCCCTGGAAGGCTCCCCCGGGAAGTCTACCAGGCGGAGACCTAGAGGCCGACCCAGGACACGTTGGAGGGATTATATCCTTCGGCTGGCCTGGGAACGCCTGGGAATCCCCCAGGAAGAGCTGGAATCTTTTGCTGAGGAAAGGGATGTCTGGTGCACTCTCCTTGGACTGCTGCCACCGCGACCCTCACCAGGACAAGCGGTTTAGAAAATGGATGGATGGATGAATAATAATAATTTTACATTTATAACGCGCACATATTCATTCACTGTCGAAGGTACTCATTCCACAAGAGACCGACTCGGAGATCGCGAAGAAAGCGCAGAGAGGCGGAGGAGGCAGCCAGGCGGTTTTGCCGGCGCCATATTGCCACACACTGCTTCCTATATCTTAGGATGTTATCGGTCATTTAATTAATGAGTATTTTTTTAAGTTGTGGGAGGAGACCGGAGAGCCCGGAGGAAACCCACGCAGAACAGGGATAGAACACACAAACTCCACACAGAAAGGCGCCCAAGGCGGGGATCGAACCTGCTCGGGCAAGACCATTCTTTCTGTGAGGCGCTTCCACACCACACCGCCGATTTCGCGAGCACGCTATTTATTCTAGGCTGAAAGGGCTGAGAGAGAAGACAGTAAAACGTGCCCATCCACACTTCCCTCCAGTGTGCAGCTCGTGAGCACTCGGCTGGCCCAACTTCACACGAGACGGAATGTGTGCGATGGGCTTGTTTTGTACTTTTGTTGGTGGCCAGGCGAGGAGCGTGCAATGATTAATAACTTGGTTTTGTTTGCTTTTGTTTCAAGCTTAATACGTTTTTTTTCTCTCAAACGTGGAATTCCGAGCGCGCTGCGAGCAACGTCTCACGCGACGCGGCGTCCGTTTATGAGCCTCGGAGCGGCGCTTCACCCTGTGTGCTGCAGAACAGCCCCCTGAAGCAGAGATCAAAGAACTTATTCTGAAATTAATTCGAAGGCTTTCATGACCAATGTTATCCATAGTGAAGCTCTGTTTGTGAGTTTAGGTCACGTGAAAAAGTGTGTAAGTGTAGTGCCCCCGTCGAAATGTTGGAGCAAACGAGCGAGCACACACAGCACTTACCTTACAAAATGGTACCGACGTTTCGCTGAGACTTCCACTCAGCTTCATCAGGGCTTGGAAGTCTCAGCGAAACGTCGCTACCATCTTTTAAGTTAAGTGCTGTATGTGCTCGCTCGTTTTCTCCAACATATCGACGGGTGCACTACACTTACACACTTTTTCACATGACCTAAACTCACAAGCAAAGCTTCACTATGGATAATTTATTCTGAGATTCCGCATCATCAGGCGCCTTGTCAGGGCCGGCTTAAAGCCAATTCGACCAATTTCTCCAAATTGGACCCCGCGCTAGGGTAATCTACTCTAGTTTTGTCAAATACACGAAACACGTTGCAGCATACACCGAACACCACATTGCAGGTTTTTATAGAGAACAGCAACGATTTTAATTTTCTTCTGAATTCTTAAAAAATCAGTAGTGTTTATTTATACTATTTAAATTTAGATTTTTTTTTTACTGTACTTAAATTAAATAATATGTAAATTAATTTAACATATTATTTAATTTAGGAGGTGCGGGGCCCAATTGGGCCGGCCCTGGGCCTCATCACGCTTCCAACGTCGGAGTCGAAAAGTCGTGAGGGAGAGAGGAAGGTCGCTCTACACGGCTATCCCGAAAGAACATCTCTGAAGAGCAACCATCATGAATCGAGCCGTGAAAACCTACATCAGTACAATGACCAATTCATCAAACTGCAGAACACGCTCATTTTCTAGCAGCTAAACCAATAAATATTTTTAAAATTCTCATTAGAGCTGACATTTTTTGTTAAGCCGAGTGAAAATCTCAAGTGTCGTGTTTACGTTGGTACAAGCGTTGGTGACCGAGGCGAGACCACCAACACACGACACTTAAGAGCCCGGTTTAATCGCAGGCAGCTGAAACCTGGATTCAAACCCGTGATCTCAGCGATGCCAGCTCAGGGCTCTGACCCCTCAGCCACCCGGCCACCTTCTCGAAAATCCAAGTTTAATGACAAACAGTTGTTTGGATTGGAACCCAGATTCCCAGCGATGGCAGCCAATGGCACGCTCAAACACGACTGTTATGAGCCTCTCAATAAACGAATCCTCCTCCGGTCGCGTAAAACACTCTCCGGGCATTCGGCCAACGAGAAAAACACGAGTGCCCAGAGTCTTGTCACTGGCACCCCTGCAGTGCCACACAGCACTAGCCACCTTACAGTGCCACACGACACTAGTCATGCGACATTACAGTGTCACATGGTACTAGTTATACCACCCTACAGTGCCATTCATTACTAATAATAATAATCCAATTTATAACGCGCACAAATTCCCCGCCCAGCCGAAGCGAGACGCAGATACTACTGACATCCTGGCGTTTAAACCAAGAGGGTGCTGGTTACACTGGGTTCTAAAACGCAGTGAGTTCACGGTCTGAACCCGGCCACAGTTTTTATTAAATGTGTCGTTTAACCTAATTTGGCCAAATTGCAGTTCTCAGAATTGAACGTTTCACTTTCATTGCCACGTGACGGACATTATTCTTGGCGGCGGAGCATGTCGGGAAGCGCCGCTCCCTCAGATTCGGACCCCATCTCACTTGGAGGGATTTTATAGAGGTAGCTCTCTAGTATCCGCTTACACGGGCCACTCTCTATGACGAACCGCTACGCTAGAGATCCAGACAGATTCTTGGGGCGATTAGATTCAAACTGGCGAGGCAGAAAAATCGATTATAACATAAAAGCTTCGACATCACCGTGCGACGGCCTCCGCTTTGTGAAAATCCGCGTCGATCGCCGCTCCCCCAACGACGACGGCGTTCGGAGGACGCCACGCGCCGTGTCACGCCGTATTCCCGGTGAAGCCGCGCCCCGAGGGAACGCTGGAATGCGGCGTTCTCTCCGAGTTGTAAGAACGAGACATTTGCTGCCGGAGCGCCGGAGCGCCAGCGTCGCACTGTTCCCTATCGAGCTTGCGCTGTTATTGCGTCCTGGCACGAGGCCAGACAGGCCTCACCGAATCTCAAGACTTGTCCAGGAGGGGCCTCCATTTGGGATGTTTGTTTGGCCAGTTGTTTTTTTATAACGCGTTATTTACCCGTGGGAGGAAACCAGAGAATTGGTAAAAAAAAAAAACAACGCAAAGGAACGGATATAGCGAAGATATCCACACAGACGGGTTACTTGCTGTACTGCCACTCCCCAACCACCTTGCATCCCCCGTGAGGGTGGCAGTTTGACAATGTGATTTTATATATTGATGATGCTTCCAACGTGGGAGGCGAAACGTCGCAAAGGACAGATGGAGATCACCCGGTGACACGGTTATCCCGAAAAAACAGCTCTAAAGAGCAACCCTCATAGATCATCATTGTCATACACTACTTACTCCTGTACAGGGTCGCGTCGAGCCGGAGCCCATCCCGGCAGACACAGGGCGCAAGGCAGGGCTATATCCAGGATGAGACGCCAGTCCATCACAGGGAACCGGGGGCAATTTAGTCAGCAGGCCAATTAACCTACGCAGCAGCGTGTCTTTGGACTGTGGGAGGAAACCGGAGTACCCGGCGAAAACCCACGCGCACACGGGGAGAACATGCAAACTCTGCACAGAAACGCACCCGAGTCGGGATTCAAACGCGGGACCTTCTTGCTATGAGGCAGCAGCGCTGCTCACCGCTACGCCACCGTGCCGCCCACCATCATGAATCGAGCCGTGGAAACCTTCATCAGGACAAATACTAATGTCGTATCTCTTGCACACGCGGTGCGTGGCTCGGCAGTTTAAGGGTCCATATTCGTCAACATCGTCGCACCCCCTAATCATTACAAACGTGACGGCAACAAGGACGGTAGCGATGTCGCAATGACCTCATCACGATGCGTTGGCGCAGGAAACCAGAACACGATCCCCCACCCCGAGGCATTCTCCAAGTCACACCATCACCTCATTCAATCACCAGCCAAACGACAACCAACCTGCAAGTTGGATTCATATCGCTTCTAAATGTGACAGCATCTTCAGAGTTAATTTTTAGAGAGACGCAGCAGGTCAAAGGTGAACCAAAAAGGTCTTGAACCTGGGATTTGACGGAGGGCAGGAGAACGCACGACCTCTCGTCGACGCCGCTCGAGAGACTTCACGCCGGGGTCGGATCGGTTGCGTTTGTTATGACAACTTAGAGAAAAAACAACTTGCTACCTGGACAGCCAACACCGCTCGCGACGGGGGCTATCACAACGAGCACAATCACCATCATTGTGAGGGGAAAAATACATATTATATATATTTCATTGTGTACACATATAAGGTCATAAATAAAATACTGCATATGTATCACATTTCTGTTATTGTAGAGCTTACTGCATTAGCTAAATGCTTCGACCGATAGTGGTGATCATCATCATCGACACGACCGTTAAGAAAATCATCACGACCAAGGTAATTGCGAACGTCGCGATCAACATCACGACACACCGCATTAACGCGATCATTATCGTCACCGAGCTGTCATCGATCGCGACGGATCATCATCGGTGACAGCTGTCATCCGTCTCCATCGTCACCGCTGTGACACGGCACCCTCAACTAGAACCCGAGAGGAGACGCGAGAGGAAAATGGAGAAAGGCAGGAGGAGAGAGAGAGAGAGGGGAGAGAGAGGTGGGGAATAAATAGAGGAGAGGGGGAGAGACACGACAACAGCAAAGAAGAGCCGACGGAAGAGCAGAGAAAAACAACGCGAGAGGTGCGACAATAGGAGAGAGGAGAGCGCAGGGAGGACATGACAGAGAGGAGCAAAATTAAGAGAGGAACGGAGAGGGGGAGTAATGGATGAGCGGAGAACAGTGGGAGAGAGAGCGCAGGAGAGAAGCGATCGCCCACGCATACCCAGGGGACGGATGAGGCTCACAACCCGCGCGCGCGCACTCAAACCCCGGCCCCTGACCCGCTTCTCCTCGCCCGCCCACCTGCATCCATGGAGAGGCAGGGAGGCCTCTAGGCCCCCAGCATCCCACCGGCTGTACCGGCCGCCCAGCCGCCGCCTCCTCCTCCTCCGCCGCCTCCTCCCGCCATCTTCCCAGAGAGCCCTGCTGCTCCACGTTACCGTGGTAACGCATTAATACCGCGCGCTCTCCCGCAGCCCCTCATCGGCGCCCCGGTCTCTCGCTCTCTCTCCGGCTCCCTCGCACTCCCTCCCGCTCGCTCGCTCGCTCGCTCCCTCCCCGTGGCTCTCTCCCGCTCTCTCGCCGTGGCTCTCCCCCTCGCTGCCAGTCAGCGCCGCGCCCCCTCCTCCCTCCGTAACCGCCCGCCCTTCTGCCTGCAAAGCACATCTCCATGGCAACTGTCTCCACGTGACCTGCATCCGAGCAGGCGTCACGGGGAGACGGGGGGGGATGGAGAAAGAGGCCGAGGGACGCAGACCGATACGCAGACGCGCGGAGACAGACGGAGCGGCCGATACGCCGATACGCCGACACACGGACACGCCGGAGGAGGCTGGAATGGTGGGAAATCGTGGGAGGTCGTGGGGGAGAGAGACCGAAATAAAATGGGAGGAGATGAAGACGGGCTACGACTTGTTTTATTTACCGCGTAAAGCCTGCTGAAAGCTAAGGAGATATTTTGCCAGAGGTGCCGTGGCCACACGCATGATGATGGCCCAGCACAGTGGCCGACATCACCATCGCACGTGGACACGCGTCATCGCGGCCAATCGTCTACGCGTGGTGTTGATGGTCGCTCTTCAGAGCTGTTCTTTCGGGACAGCCGTGTCGAGCGATCTCCCTGTCTCCCTCGCGAGGTTTCTATCGGCTATCCCGACAGAACAGCTCTGAAGAGCGACCGTCACGAGTCGAGCCGTGAAAACCGACACCAGTACATAAGCGTGTGTTGTTTATAAATGTGGAGGGCAACGCGCCCACACCACGGGGAGCGAGATCACGCGGACTCCGAATACAGGCGACATCGGGGGTCAGGATCGAACCCACGCGTCTCGGCACCGCGACACGTGACCAGATCGACAGGTGTCCAAGACACGCGCTACAGCGGCTCGCCCGAGCTTTCTGCTGGCAGCGACGTGAGCCGGGAATTGCGGCGCTGCACCTTTACCTGTTAACCTATCATGGGCAAGGGCTGCAGCAGAGGACAACAGTTACGGTCAGCTTTAGGGTCGGGGTCAGCTCTCGGGTGGGGGTCAGTGAGGCCACCAACGTACAGCCCAAGTGGGCGGGATGGGCACTGCTGCCTACAACGGAGTCTCACACCAATATCAAACACAGGCGACCGCAGGAACACACGAGAAGGCGGTGTTTTTTTATCACGGTTTCTTTTGTATTTATCAGCCTTACATGCAAGACTGATAAATGCAAGCGCAAGACTGATAATGGCTTTCCGTGGATGCGAGCGAGTTACTTTCCTATTCGATACGGCAAATATGATTACACGCAGAGGCGTATCGCAGCAGCTGCACGCCACGGCGCCCGTCTTTCCGGTCTATTTGTAGAGAGAGAGAGTAAAGGTCGGTTAAAAGGTAGGTCAAAGGTGCAGAGATAAGAGGATGATTGCTACAAGCGGCACGGGAGGGGAGGAGCGGGGAGAGGAAAGACCGCTTGTGAGGGTTCGCTGCCGTCGCGAGCAGGGACAGAGCGCTCGCCTTTACAAACACGACTCGGGGAGAGCGGCGCGGAGCAGCGACGCGGAGCAGCGCTCACGGGGACCGCGGGAAGCGACAGTGGCTCGGTTCTAACGATCTTCTTAGCGATTCTTCGAAGCAGCGCGATGGTCAAATTACAGTTTCCCATTTTCTTACACAGCCCCTTGCATTTTCATTGAACT
>JAZEWU010000005.1:6375487-6386286 GCA_036362915.1 Geotria australis
CTCAAGCTTTTCCGTCCAGAGCTGGAGTCTGGCTTCCCCTCGAGATGTTGTTAGGGGCTGCACATGGCTGAGGAAGCTTTTTCTTGACTTCAGTCGTTCTAACGATGACGGAGCGTCACAGACGGCGATGGCGGCCAGATGGCCGTGCGGCGGGACCCCGGCCTCGCGTGCTCCCCGTCGAACGGAACTTGTAGATTACCAAACGGAGACGAGGAGCCGGTGATTGGCGTTAACGACGGGCAATGACGGTAATCTAATACAGGAGGGAAGGGACTTTAGAATGATGCTAGGTAAGTATATAATGAAAATAAATAACAATATAAATAGGGGCGGCACGGTGGCGTCGCGGTGAGTAATAATAATAACACCCGAGGGTCACAAAGCGCTGCACAAGGGCCACGAAGAGGACGGCATGTCAACAACGAAACAAAAAACAATAAAAACCAAAGCAACAAAAAATTAGTGATTAAGGCTGCTTCGATTATACTGAAAGGTCGTGAAGCTGGCAATCTTAAGAGCGGCAAAAATCTGCCAGCGTCCCCTAAGAGTAGCGCTGCCGCCTCACAGCAAGAAGGCCCTGGGTTTGAATCCCGCCTTTCTGTGTGGAGTTTGCATGTTCTCCCCCGTGTCCGCGAGGGTTTTCGCCGGGCACTCCGGTTTCCTTCCACAGTCCAAAGACATGCTGCATAGGTTAATTGGCCTGCGGTCTAAATTGGTACCAGTGCCCTGTGATGAACTGGCGTCCCATCCTGGGTATAGCCCTGCCTTGCGCCCTGTGTCTGCCGAGATAGGCTCCGGCTCACCATGACCCGGTACAGGATTAAGCGATTTCTGACAATGATGATGAACAATATGAATAGCGCAGCAACTAAAATGACAAGAGAAGAAAAACAATGATGTCACCACCGTAATGAAAAACATTTCCACAGTAATGGCCAAAAGTAAAGTCACAACATAATTTCTGAATCCACAAACAAGGAGAGATAATGCAAGTAATGCAAATGCTAAACGAAATTTACAAGACACACGATTCCGTAAATCCCATTCGGGAAATATTGCGAATAGAAATCAGTACGTGCAACACAACGCTGATTCGAGGCGTCACACGGAGAAACGGGAGAAACGGGGCGCACTGCATCCGACGCGATTCAACCGCTGCCCTTCGTATCCGGTCGTGTGGCCGGCGCCGCCGCCGCCCACAGCTCATGCGTGAGGTGCGCCGAATGAAGCGCGGCGGATCAGCAGTGCCAGATGATTCACGCCGGATGATTCACGCCAGACGGAACATCGCATATTAACGGCGCTCCGAGCGAACCGTGCCAGCTGGAAGTCACCTCGATGAATGATGCCAAATACAGCGCACCGGACAGACGGTGCTGAACGCAGCCCGCCGCGCGATGCGATCCTCACCAAGGAGGATCACACTCAAAGCTCCGCGCGCGCGCACCGGACAGACGCACTCGCTATGCGCCATCTCCTGCACGTGTCAGGAGAGTTTGGGAGCTTCACACGTTTGCGTGATCAACCAACCCTCACCTGACACACGGCTGGCATCAGTGGCGGGTGCCATCGTGCCCAGCGCCAACCCGGAGGAGACGGGAGACGGACGCGGGGCAACCCCGACCTCGGCCCACAGGGGGGCCATGAGCCGCCAGGGCCCTGTGGGCCGCTACGAGCCGCGGAGGCTCCGAGAGACACGACGAACCGCTGAGGCTCCGCAAGCTGCCACGAGTGGCCGGGGCTCAAGCCCGAGGATTCCTGGGAGCGGCAGGGTGGCGTTGTGGTAACGTCCGCGCCTCACAGAACGAATGGTCTTGCCCGAGGCGGTGCGATTCCCGCCTTGGGCGCCTTTCTGTGTGGAGTTTGTGTGTGTTCTACCCCTGTTCTGCGTGGGTTTACTCCGGGTTCTCCGGTTTCCTCCCACAAATTAAAAAAACCACTCATTAATGATTTGGCCGATAACATCATAATATATAGGAAGCAGCGTGTGGCAATATGGCGCCGGCAAACCGCCTGACTGCCTCCTCCGCCTCTCTGCGCTTTCCTCGCGCCTCTGAGTCCTTCTCTCGTCGAATGAATATCTTCGACTTTGAATTAATACGTGCGCGTTATGAATGTAACATTATTATTATTATTATTAGAATGGCCCCCAACACTCAATGTGGGTTCAACTCCAGCCGAGGCACTCGCCGCGATGCCACCGTTTTGTTGTCTCCGAAACCGCGGCAACCCAACCGATTCCACGAGCCTGGCTGCGCCGCGTAACGGCTCCAGGCTCCACCCGGCTGCACCCCCCGCACCCCATCGACTGCGCTCTATCGACGAGCGCGTCTAACACGGCGGAGATTGATGCGGCTTTCAAACGTGACCCCGTGCCGGGACGCGCCACGGAAGCAGTGGAACGTGTTCCGTTTGTCGAGAGATAAATAGAGAGATGTTTATTATTACAGGAGAAAAATACTCAGTGAGCTTGCAAGATCTTTACGGGACTCCTGCGACACAACAAACATGCGAATTGCTGACAGTAATTAAAATATACACAAGATTCATCCATCCATTCATCCGGGGTCGCGGTGAGCTGGAGCCTATCCCGGCAGACACAGGGCGCAAGGCAGGGTTATACCCATGATGGAGCGCCAGTCCATCACAGGGCACCTTTTATTGTTTGTACATGTGCGTGTTTGTTGTGTCACAGGAATCCTGTAAAGAGCTTGCGAACTCGCTGGGTATTTTTCTGCTGCAATAATAATAAACATCTATCTGTAAGATCTTGGCGAAGCGCTCTGCCTACGGGCTTTATTCCACGCAGCCGAGGCGAGACGCAGCGACCAGCCAGGCACGCCTGCCCTGGCGCCCCGCCAATGCGGGAATTGCACCGATTGTCTCAATGGTCTCTCGGTTGTTTCTCAATAAACATCGCCGCCGATCGACCCGCCGCCCCGTCCCGCTGCACAGCCACGCAAGCGGCTCCTCAACGGCCCTGAAGCACATTGCGTCTCCGTCGGAGGCCCCTGGGGGCCGAGAGAGAAACCTGCAGCCGGATAGATGGCGGCAGCGATGACCACGATGATGAGGGTGGAGTTGTAAGGGCGGTCCTTGAAGGACAGTGTAACGAGGGGAAGACCCGCATACCCGGATCCGGACGCTGATATTGCTCGCCAAGTAAGGTATCGCAATGTAACCTTGCGGGCGGCACGGTGGGGCGGTGAGTAGCGCTGCCGCCTCGCGGTAAGAAGGCACCGGGTTCGAATCCCGCCTCGGGAGTACTTTCTGTGTGGAGTTTGCATGTTCTCCCCATGTCGGCGTGGATTTCTGCAGGCACTCTGGTTTCCGTCCACAGTCCAAAGACATGCTGCTGCATAGGTTAATTGGCCTGTGGACTAAATTGCCCACCGTGCCCTGTGATGGACTGGCATACCATCCTGGGTATATCCCTGCCTTGTGCCCTCTGTCTGCCGGGATAGGCTCCGGCTCACCGCGACCCTGTAGAGGATTAAGCGGTTTCTGATAATGGATGGATGGATGTAACCTTGTGTGTAGCTCCTGCACACGATATCATTGCTGCATCTCAGCAGTGGATGACCTCTCAAACACGTCCCCCCCTTTGGCTACCACAGCTACGCGCTACATACAAGCGCTCGGTCATCGCACCCCCCTCTCGGGCCTTCCTCACGTCGTCGCGATCGTGCTCTCGCTGACCCGCGGCCGGAGTGCGTCGCTTCTTCCCGAGCCGGCCACGTACTGCGCGATGATCGCACCGCGCGATGATCACGCGACGGCGCCGTGAGTCATCGCGGCTCAAGCCGCCTCCGAGACGCTCACAGGCCGCCGGGGAACGTGCGATAATCAAATTGACCCGGGGGAGGCCCACATCCGGTTTGGATATTGATCACGACTGATGTTGGTCGGGGCCGAGGGATCGGGTCGTTGAGTTCGGAGTGCAGTGCTCTAACCGTTGCACCGCCACTGCACCCATAAACACAAAGATAAACATAATAATAGCATTTATAGAGCGCCTTTCACCCGAGGGTCACAAAGCGCTGCACAAGGGCCGCGAAGAGAACGGCATGTCAACAACGAAAGAAAAAACCAAAGCAACAAAAAATGAATGATTAAGGCTGCTTCAAATATACTGAAAGGTCGTGAAACTGGCAATCTTAAGAGCGGCAAAAATCTGCCAGCGTCCCCTAAGATGGTCGACACTTCCTTAAAGACAAACACGGAGGGAGACAGGGAGGGGGGGTGAGCGACAGGGATGGAATCATGTTTCTGTGAAAGTAAAAGTGCGGGTGTCCCCCGTATAGCCTTAACAGACTGTAAGGTCAAGTGCCGCTAGCGAACACCTGTGAAGGTCGACACGGCACACGAAGAGGTGGGTGACCAGCACCACGCCCGGCCGCCTTTGTCTCCCTAGTGGCAATGTTTACACACCACACTAGGTACTCATTTGAGGATAATTCAACCTAAGGGAGGTCCAGGACTGGTTCAAGAAACTCGTCACTGGTGTTGGCTATGAGCGGGATTCTAACTCGGGTCGCCAGATTTGTAGCCCAGCGCGCTAACCACCGGGCCACCGCTCCCCACACACACATGCAGTATGACACAAACACAATCACACGCACGCATACACGAACATACATTGACACACGCATTGACCCGAGGACACACACACACTCACACGCACACCAGCGGATCCATGTCCATCAGCAAGACGCACCGTGTCCTTGAGAACCGAAACACAAGGGCGCAGCCGTGTACAGCCATGTAGCGACGCAGATAAACTCTCGACGTTTGGCTTCACTGGAGGGGCCGAGTCACAGCGGGCCGTGCCACCGCACTGTCAACCCGGCGACCCGAGTTCAATTCCTGGACACGGCTAGCATCAGTGATAGATGGATAGATGTTTATTATTACAGCAAAAAAATACCCAGTGAGCTTGCAAGCTCTTTATGCGAGTCCTGCGACAAAACAAGCACGCGAATTGGCAATAAATAAATAAATATGAAAATATTACATTTACCAAACAAAAACAAAAAACATTGACACACAGCATTGCACACAAGTGACAAAATAAAAATAATAATAAATAATACAAGGTAGGTTAAATAGTTAAACATTTAAAATGGTTAAACATTGCGATGGGAAAAAAATATAGGTAGCTTATCGCACATTGAGAGCGAACAAGTGCAACATTTCAAACGAAAATCAAGAACTGCAATCACATATCTGCACCAGTCCTGTGTACCTTCCGGAGCTGCTCACCACTAGCGACCGACTCGGGCCGGACACTTGTGACAAAGGAGCTTCGTAGCTCATCGGGTTCCTCCAGCGTAAATGTCTATGTGTCCGTAGCCTCCATTCTCCCAACCGGACACCGAGCGGTGCTCAGGAATTCACTGGGACAAATCGTCGCAACCGACACGGCCTGGGGGAGGCAGGCCTTCATCCAGCAGTGGACAGAAAAGGCACCGTGTATTCGCGTAGGGCAATTAACCTATGCAGCAGCAAGTCTTTGGACCGTGGGAGGAAACCGGAGTGCCCGGCGAAAACCCGCACGGACAGGGTGAGAACATGCAAACTCCACACAGAAAAGGCACCCTAGCCGGGATTAGCGTGGGAGGTATTTGGTCAAATAACCCTGAGGCACGGTGTGCAGTGAGCCCAGGATCGCTCAGCAAACAGCGGCAGCCTAGGAGCCTGCCTGCCGGGACACAGTTTCCCAGAACAGTGTAAGCTAGGACACATTTTAGCCCGTGTCATCGCGCAGTCAAAGCTGGTCAACACTCAGCAGCTGCCGCATGCGACGCGGCGAACATCCCGTGTTCAACGGCCGCCCCTGGAAATCCTACCCGTAACCAGGGAGGCGTTGCCGTGGTAACAGAGCAGGCCTCGGTCAAGGTAACCCAGGAGCGGTCGTCATGGTGACCGAGTGGGAGCTATCGAGGAGATCGGGGACGCCTCTGTCGAGGTGACAGAGGGAGCCCGACCTTGTCGACGTGGCTATGGGCCCGTCGTCATGGTGACCAGGGGGGCATTACCTAGGTAACCAAGCGCGGAATCTGTCTCGTGGTGGAACCGAAACTAGTGGGACCCCCGCGCAGGCCTTCGCCGGCCCGACCGTCAGCGAGCAGCGTCTTCTGTTCACGCTACAGCGGCCTCCACGCGTCTAGTTTAATGTAAAAAATATACGAGGTTTAACCTTTTCTGGCAACGATACAAGTGTTAAGATCTTAAAAACACCAAATGGACACTTTTTTTGCAAAGGGTCCAGTTTGCAAGAGGCCACACGTGCTTGTGGCAAAAACATGCAAAGAAAATGCTAGAATAATATATGCATTGTCCTTGAAACTGATTGGTCCATACCAGAGACAGCTCTCTTTATAGCCTAGTCTCAGTGTTAGCTAAGTGTTGCCGAAAGACAAGCAGTTTTGGACAATGCGAATATCAATATGAATGCATTACTAGCTCGGGTCTAACTGTTAAGTCTATGAGCACCTTTTTCCAGCAACACTTGACTAACACCGAGACTAGGCTATAAATAAAGCTGTCATCCTGTACAGGGTTGCAGTAAGCTGGAGCCTATCGAAGCAGACACAGGGTGCAAGGCGGGGCTATACCCAGGACGGGACGCTAGTCCATCACTGAGCACCGGGGGCAATTTCATCCGCAGGGGAATAACCTATGCAGCAGCATGTCTTTGGTCTGTGGGAGGAAACCGGAGTGCCCGGCGAAAACCCACGTGGACACGGGGAGAACATGCAAGCTCCACACAGAAAGGCACCCGAGCCGAGATTCAAACCCGGGTCCTTCTTGCTGTGAGGCAGCAGCGCGGCTCACCACCACGCCACCGTGCCGCCCCTCATCTCCAGTAGTTATCACATAACGCATTGGTATTGGCCGCGTTCGGAATCGGAGCCGTTAAAGTGACGCCACCTGACACGGTGCAGAGAAGCGACACGTCTGGGCTCGTGGACTAAGGGGTTATGTAACGTATTGTGAGCGACATTTGTTTTAGACAGTATCTCACAATGCGGTGCCGAGAAAACGCCGGGAAATGTGACGACGGTGACATTTGAACCCTCTAGAGGGATGGGATCGCGCGCGCGCGCCGCTGCGTACGGAATACGCTTGTTGTGTGAAGAGGATTTATTTTTTTCGTAAGCAACACGCACGAGCAGATGTGTGCCAAGTAAGAGACGTAGTTCTGGTGAAGAAACAAACCCATTCAGATTCAAGACACGTACGAGCAAGCAAGAGTCCACCGCGAGCGCGGTGCGGTGGCGCGGTGGCGCGGCGGCGCTTAGCACGTCGCGCGGCGAGCCCGGCCACACAAGCTTGTCTCGCATCGGTATCGAAACCGGCCCCGGGCCAGCCGTCCCTTTACCAAACCTCACTGCCCGGCGCGGTGAAGTATGGTAAAATAAACGCCCTCGACCAACAACACACTTAACAGAGCCGCTCACCCTGCAGTGTGTATACAACAGCCGCTAATTATAATCCGGACGCGTTGCTATTGTAAAGGGGGCGCACCGGGAGCGACGGCACAGGGACGAGCCGGGTTCTGGATGAGCACACAGGCGCAGCAGCAGGCCATCGCGGCCCGGCTCTGCGCGCGACGCGCCGAGCGACGCGGACGGAGAAAAATAACCCGGCGCGGTCGGCGATCGTTGCCGCGTGGACGCGAGTCCGCGTCCCGGTCTCCGCCGAGGCGCGACGGGAGCGAGCGAGCGAGCCGCACGAGCGGCGCCGCTAACGACTTGATCGGCCGCGGGGAAACTCTGGCGGAATACCGAGCGAGGACGGGAACATTGCAGAAGCGGCGTCGGCGTCACGATTGCGTTGTTGTGACCGTCCAGATTTGTTCGGCGGTTGCTCGTCGGAGCTATTCTTTTGGGATAGCCGTGTCGAGCGCTCCCTCGCTCTCCCCTGCGACGTTTCGCCTTCCACGTTGGAAGCATCATCAGACTTCCAACGTGGGAGGCGAAATGTTGCGAGGGAGAGCTCTGAAGCGCAACCACCATGAATCGAACCGTGAAAACCTACATCGGTACGCCAGATTTGTTTGTCGATTAAAAAGGAGGACGCACGCCTTTGCGCCGAGCGGCCGATACGACGAATTGTAAAACGCTGCGTTTAAAATGAACGCGTGATCTCCGAGAGCTGCGACTCCGCTCGGCGTGTCGACACCCGTGTCGTCGAAATACAGACACTCGGTCAGAAAAAATATCTACACCAGCACTCGCCGTGTTTTATACACAACGAAGTGAGACCATGGACACGTATGTATACAGAAATTGCTCTGCGTAGCTGTTCTTTCAGGATAGCCGTGTCGATGTTTCACCTCTCAGACTGGAGGCATCGCCTGATGATGGCTCAAACGTGGCAGGCGAAACATTGCACACAACAGAGAAGGAACACTCGACACGGCCATCCCGAAAGAACAGCTATGGAGAGCAACACTCATGCATCGAGTCGTGACAAACCAATATCAGTACACGTAAATATATTTTTGAAACGTCATAATAATTTGCACACAGCCTGGCGTACGGGGGCGCCAGGCTGTGTGCCTGGCGCCCCAGCTACCGTCACGGGCGAGTGATCGCTGAACCAGCCCGCACTCCCCCCCCCGCTCGCATCAATTCACTGACCACAACCAGCACGGTGAAGTATGGTCAATCAAGCTCCATGACCGACAGCACGAGGAGGATTCCATCATCCAGTAATAGGTTTACCAAAGCGCTGTAAATTATTATTATTATTATTCATCTCTAGTGCGTTAGCGTCAACGTTCTAAACGAGGGCACTAACATAATTAAGGGAATAATTACGCGCGCCGGCCGCGATAGCCCGTCTCTCCGGAGGCCGAGTCTCCGTCGGTCAGCGCTCCGCTCGCGGCCATCGCTCGTTTACATTTCAGACCCGCTCCCTCCCCGAGCGCGATGGCGATCCGTCTCCGCGCTCCGACGCGGTGAACGTCGACGCTATTGAACCGGGGCCTCTTGCCGAATTTAAAATGCGTCTCGCTGGAATTGAAGTTTAATTACAAACTTCAAGTCGAGTGTGGTTTATTTGCTGCACGTTTCGTCTCAAACGCCACGATTCCTTGCTCTGGAATTCCAGCCTTTTCACATCCGCGTGCCCTCACTCGATTCAGGAAATGCGTCAACTCCCATCTGCTAGATCTGCAATAGTGTTGGCTTGTTACTGGCCACCTTTGAGCCTGTGCTCTGTGGCCAAATTAAAAATGGTTTTTTTTTATTACTGAGATTTCCTGACAAGGAAGATTCTGGACTTTGCTCCAACAGTGGTCCGACACGAGCCTCCAGGCTACGTTCATAGTAAAGTATCGTCCGTTCACCTCCATCTCTGCCTGTGGCTACGTCATATTTTGGCCCAGTTTGTTGTTGTTGTTCGACCCTTGAGAATTTAACTCGCACAGTCCGCGTGATCCAGTTTCAAGTGTATTTTCTTCACCAGGTGAGAACTCAAGAGACCAGTAGAGTCTCGTGATCACGAGTGACCTGCCGGTACGGGGCAATGATTGATTTGTGAAATCCCAATTTTCAAATATTCACCGTAAACGTTGCAAGTATTTTCCTAAATTGGCAAATTTGGACCCCGACACCGGGTGGCACACAATGGCCTACACTTGCGAAAGTTTCAACGTCCACAGGAAGTGACGCACAGTAATGATGAGGGCGGCCGCGGGATTCGAACTGTGACCCCAGGTCTCCGCGTCAGGTCAGACCTGGGACACAGATCTCCGCTGAGAGAGAGACGTCCGGTGCTATGGCAAACTCATGTCACCATGGGTGTTTTCACTCCTGACGTTAAAGATCGTACGACAATCCAAGCCTCCTACACTGGTCTTTTACAGCTTTGTCGACACGAAATATATTGTAATGATGTAGGTTTTCACGGCTCGATTCACGATAGTTGCTCTCCAGAGCTGTTCTTTCGGGATAGCCGTGTCGAGTGATCTGCATCTCTCCGTTGGGACGTTTCGCCTCCCACGTCTTAAGATGCTTCTAACGTGGGAGGCGAAACGTCGCGACGGAGAGAGGGAGATCGCTCGACACGGCTATCCCGAAAAAACAGCTCCGAAGAGCAGCCATCACAAAATATATTTTCACACCCGGCACACCGCCATCCAGTGAACCTCTCGCTATGGCTGCCGGTCAGTTGCCTGCCACCCGCTCCAGTCTAGCAGCTGCCCCGTACGACATCGAGTGACGAGTGAATCCCGGGCGGGAGTGGGAACTCACCCTCGCGGACGCAATCACACGCGGAGTCGAGGAGGCGACCACGCACACCCGAGCCGTGCCACTACCGCCGGAGAGGCTCTCCCGCGCGCCGCCGGGCATTCTCCCTCGCACCGACTCTGGCGCGCAGAGACCACGTCTCCCGACAAGTACGCGCTCGCGTGCACTCCGCACGCTCACGGACACGCGCGGCTCGCTGCGCACACGCTCGCTCCGAGCGCATTCGCGCACACCGGCTCACGCGCACGCCCGCTCCGCCACACACGCGTTCGCGCTCCGCTCGCTCCCTCGCTCGCTCTCTGCACACGCGCCCTCTTCGCGAGCACGCACGCACGCACGCGCGCACACGCGCGCTTTAGAGCGCAGGACACGACGATCGCGGCCGATTTGTTTACTGGCGTGTGTACCGCTCGCTCACCGTCACGCCTCACGACCGCTCCGCCTCCTCTCACAAAATCCTCCGCCGCCTTCTGCCCTCTACTCCCGTCCTCGTCTCCGTCATCATCAGCGCGCCTCGTTGCCGGCGCCTCCCCTGAA
>JAZEWU010000005.1:6456814-6469895 GCA_036362915.1 Geotria australis
TAAATTAAACTGCTCTGTGCGAACCCTCCCCGGCACCCGTGTGTTGGAGACGCGTGTGACGGAAGGCCCTGTGAAGGCCCGCAGAGCTGGGGCCCTTTCGTAAATCTACTGCTGGATGAGGACCTCCCCCCCCCCATGCCGTGGGGGTTGTGGTGATTATTTGACCCCACTTTGGCTATGCAGTGCGCTCTGTTGAACACGTGTACAGGTCAAAACCTTTATCGGTCATAGGCCTCGTTTACACGGCACAGCAAGATTCGTATTGCGTGCGCTAATCTCAGAATTGTTATCCATCCATCCGTTATCAGAAACCGCTTAATCCTGTAGCGGGTCGCGGTGGGCCGGAGCCTATCCCGGTAGACACAGGGCGCAAGGCAGGACTATTCCCAGGATGGGACGCCAGTCCATCACAGGGAATGGGGGGAAATTCAGTCCGCAGGCCAATTAACCTATGCAGCAGCATGTCTTTGGACGGTGGAAGGAAACCGAAGTGCCCGGCGAAAACCCACGCGGACACGGGGAGAACGTGCAAACTCCACACAGAAAGGCCCCCGAGCCGGGGATTCGAACACGGGGCCTTGCTGCTGTGAGGCGGCAGCGCTGCTCACTGCGCGCCACCGTTGTCAATATAGCGAAGTCGTAATGCACTGGCTTGGTGGACTTTGGCTACTATGGTGGTAGCCAAGCGGTGGTGCGGTTATGCACGTGGCCTGTAATCCGATTATACCATGGCCTGGCTCACCACGACTGCAGTACAGCAACGTGTGGATTCATAGCATGTGCCCGTGGATGTCAGGACAGCAACTCTCTCCAAGATGTGTCCCTGTGCGCCGTCGTAGCGCAGCTTGGCTAAGAGCACGAATGATAGTATTAGTACGCCGTTTCACGACGTGAGCTGCTTGCTTGAACAAATGCTGATGGAAAATATTGATCCAGAAGCCCTATAGGCTGATGGCCTCAATGCTAATTTATATGAGATTTATGCTCGCGGCGTTGTGAAAAGCGCTGTTGCCTCACAGCAAGCAGGACCCGGATTCGAATCCCGGCTCGGGTGCCTTTCTGTGTGGAGTTTGCATGTTCTCCCCCGTGTCCGTGTGGGATTCCGCCGGGCACTTCGGTGTCCTCCCACAGTCCAAAAACATGCTGCTGCACAGGTTAATTGGCCTGCTGACAAACTTGCCCCCGGTGCTCTGTGATGGACTGGCGTCCCATCCTGGGTATAGCCGGGATAGGCTCCGGCTCACCGCAACCCTGTACAGGATTAAGCGATTTCTGACAACGAATGAATGTATACTACTCGTGACCAATAGCGGATTATCTTCAGGCGTCAGCATCACTTTGCACGACACGTGGATAACTGACTAATAATCGGCAAGACGTTTTGTATCGTCTGGCTTTTGGGTGAAGTTCTCTCCATAAGATCAGAGCCACTGGAGCCGTCGTGAGCACAAGTCCTCCCGGTGTCCTTGCCGCGTCCCGCACCCACTCATCCTGCTCGTCTCTCCGCCTCTCGGTGCATTATTGATGGCGCTCGCTCTGCCCGGCAGCCCGTCCGCAGTAATGGGTCGCTGATGAGCCTAGAGGGACACCCAGGCAGTGACGTGCTCCCCGCGGCACGGGGCCCACGTGCGCGCACGACTTATTATAGAGACTCTCTCCGCACTCCGTCGCTGTCGCTCGATTTAACTCGCGTCACTTATTCTCTCTCCCCTAAGTGTCCCCCCCCCCCTAAGTGTAGCCCCCTCCCAGCCACCACAAAGACCCCCGTATAGCCTTAACACACTGTAGGGTCAAGTGCTGTTAGCGAATAGCACCTAGAAACCACGCACACACACACACGGATCTCCCGTATAGCGTCACAGATTAGGGGAAAGTGCCATGTAATTGAGAGTGGGCACACTCAACAACCGCCATTCGCCACTAGGTGGGGGTGACGTCATCACCGCGCCTGTGCCAGGCCATATGCACCCCGAGGCCAGGTGAAGTGTCGAAGGCTCGGCGACAGGAGGTCACGGCACACTCGCGCTCGTACGTAGACACAGAGACCCGGATAAACAGGTGCACATCAGCGCATCTCGAGCCCGGGCTGGGCACATTTACCCTCGCTCTATCCGGCCAAATACGAACGGTTAAGGGCATGCATAGTATGGGGCAGAGCTTGTGTTTGAGAGACGCGGGCTGATCGCTGTGCTGATATGTAAACACGCGGGGACACGTGGGGATGGAGCTGCGATGACGCGGCCTGCCATCACCGTCGTCGTCACCGTTCCACTCGGGCACGAGGCGGGAAGCACGAGGCGGGAAGCACGCGCTCCACTGTACACAAGGCGTGCGGCGACACAACGCGTGAACACAAACACTGATGCTGCGTAGGCAGAGGTGCACACGCAGAACTAGCAAACTACACACTCGTCAGCAACGCTGAAAACGTGAAACATTGATGGTTGCTCTTCAGAGATGTTCTTTCGGGATAGCTGTGCCGAGCGCTCTCCCTCGACACGGCTATCCCGAAAGAACAGCTCTGAAGAGCAACCATCATTAATCGAGCGGGGGTCAAGGTAGAAGCGTTCACGTCGCGACCCCTGTCAGGTAATACTTGGTGTTGCCTGCGAATTCTACCAAACACTTCAAAGCCAAGCTGAAAGACAATGATGTCCAGAAGCTGCCCATCGTGCTTTGAAGAATCGCAAAGAAGAAGATTAATCGAGCCGTTCTTTGGAGCACGCAGCACTCGGAATTAGCCGTGCGGGCATCGCGCACATTCCGCACAACCTAACGGGATCTCGTGCGGCTACGCACGCGGCCCGGCGGCGGCCGCGTCTCGGGCGTGCCGCGCGGGCGCGCAGGCCAGGGGGAAGGCGAGCGCGTCGCGCACGCTGGTGAATCCCGCGAGGGGCCGCGCCGCCTCCCACGCGGCGTCCCGCGGGCGGCACCGCGCGTAGCAGCGCGCCGAGAACGCGAACAGGCGGCCGCCGTGCACCACCAGCGCCGCGAGCGGGCCGGCGCGGCCCGGCGCCTCGCTCCGCAGCTCCGCGAAGCCGCCGCCCTCCGGGTCGAAGCGCAGGAGGCGCCGCGGCGGGCAGCCGCCGCCGCGGGCCGCCACGTACACGCGGCCGCCGAACGCCGCGGCCACCACCAGCTCGGCGGCCGGCATGTCCGGCAGCGGCTCCGTGGTCTCGGTGTTCGGGTCGTAGCGCTGCACGGACGCCACGGGCGCGCCGCCCCCGGCGCCCCCGTGGCCCCCGTGGCCGCCCTCGCCTTCCCCTCCGAACAGGTAGACTCGGCCCCCCAAACTCACGGCCGCCGTGGAAGACACGGCCAGCCGGAGTCGCCCGGCTTCGCTCCACGCGTCGCCGCGGGGGTCGTAAGCGCAGACGGGACGCACGCCGCCTCCCAGCAGGTAGAGGCGCTCCCCGGCGGCCACGAGCGACGGGGAGTCCCTCCTCCTCCTCGGCGTCGCCGTCGGGCTCCCCGTCGCGGCGGCGGCTGGCGAGGCGGGGCTCGGCGCCCGGCACTCGAGCCAGCCGTCGGCGCACGGCTCGTACTTCCAGAGTGACTCGGAGCCGTGGAGCCCCGTGCGGCACAGCACGAACACGAAGCCGCCCAGCGCCGCCGCGCTGGACGTGGGCAGCAGCGCGCAGCCGGACGAGAACGACGAGGAGGAGGAGGAGGTCGGCAGCGGCAGCCGAGCCGCGCGCGTCGAAAACGAGTACTCGTGATCGACCGCGGGCGACGGTGGCGACGCCGACGACGCAAACGCCGTTGACGATAACGCCGCCGATGACTCGAGCGATGCTGCCGACGAGGCCGGCGCCCACGACAACGGCGACAAGGACGGCGCGGACGGTGCCGGAGCCGCCGCCGGCGCCGGCAGCAGGGGCCGCATGACGCACACGCTGGCGTCGCTGCCCAGCAGCAGCAGCGCCTCGACGCGCCCCGTGGAGGGCCGCGGGCTCGACCTCTCCGACTTGAGCTCCTGCCTGCGCGCCGGGCTGAAGCGGTAGCTCCACGCCTCCTCGACCAGCCGCCGGCACCGGGAGCCCAGCCCCGCGGCGAGCTTGTCGGCGGCTCGCAGCGCGGCTCCCGGGAGCCACGGGAACTTGACGTGCCGCAGCACGCGGTAGGCCGCGGCGTCCTCGCAGCGGCGGCCCTCGGCGCCCGGCCACCGCAGCCACGCCTCGGCCGCCGACAGCACCTGGGGGCGAGGGGGGGGAGGCGCCCGTGAGCACGCGGACGTGGATAGTTCCCCGGGTTACGAACGAGTTCCGTTTTTAAGTCTGTCCGTAAGTCGAATTTGTACGTAGGTCGGAACAATTACGTACGGTTCACATCTAGCGTCAATTAGTGAAAATGTTTGTCTTAGTATATAGTATATATTTTACCTAAAACATGTTAAATGTAATAATAATACGTTTACATTTATAACGCGCACATATTCATTCAATGTCAAAGGTATTCATAATAAACCGCTCTAAACGTGCAGTGTTTTTTGTTTATTTTTGTCGCGCAAAGTAGTCCGCCCGTTCGTTAGTACGAACCATTGTATGGAACTCGATTTTTTAAAAATAATAGGCTTTACGGAGGTCATCACGTAAGAAACGGGCGTTCGTAAGTCGGGCGTTCGTAACCCGGAGACTGCCTGTACAACGCGCAGGTGTGTTGAACCCGTCCGTACGGATCTATTGAGGGATATGCGGCAGGGTGTCGATGCGGCAGTAACATCTGCGCCTCACAGAAAGGATGGTCTTGCCCGAGGCGGTTCGATTCCCGCCTTGGGCGCCTTTCCGTGTAGAGTTTGTGTGTTCTCCCCCTGTTCTGCGTGGGATTCCTCCGGGTTCTCCGGTTTCCTCCCACGACTTAAACAAAAAACATTCATTAATTAGTTGGCCGTTAACATCACAAAACGAGCGTAGACATGTGCCCCCGGTGCCCTGTGATGGACTCACATCACATCCTGGGTATAGCCCTGCCTTGCGCCCTGTGTCTGCCGGGACAAGCTCTGGCTCACCGCGACCCTGTACAGGATTAAGCGGTTTCTGACGATGAATGAATGTATGGATAATAGTCCACGTTTAGCGCAACGGCCCTTCTTCATATCATGTGGAAAGGCCAGAGATAGATAGATAGATGTTTATTATAACAGCAGAAAAATACCCAGTGAGCTTGCAAGCTCTTTACGGGATTCCTGCGACACAACAAACATGCAAATTGATGACAATAATTTAAAATATATACAAGATTAACATATAAACCATTTTTAAATCAACCAAAATGGACTCATAGCATTGCACACATTTTCCAAATAAGATCCTAAAAAATACACAGAATTGCACGAAAAAATATGCGTCACTAGAGAGGTGACGTGAGGCCGCTGTGGGGCACGCGTCGTGCGGGCGGTGCAGTGGCCGCGATCGCGTCGCGGTGAGCGCGCCACCTCCTCCTCGCTCGCCACGTTCAGCCTCAGGTCTCCCAGGAGCTCCTCCACGAGGTCTCCGGGCAGCTGGAGGAACTCCACGGTGGGCCACACGGCCCCGAAGGCCGCGAGCGTCCGCGCCGTGGCCGCGGCCTTGAGGCCCGGGCAGCCGAGGCGCGCCGCCAGAGCCAGGAGGGTGGCGCAGTTGCTCTCGCTCACGGCGGCGACGAGAGCCCGCTCGCACCGCGCCTTCAGGGTCATGACCTGCGTGGCCACGGGGTGGACACCCAGGTCACGACTCGTTGCACATTGAGAGCAAAACAAAGTGCAACATTTCAAACACAAATCAAGAGCCTTAATACACTGTATGGGCAAGGGGCCTTAGCGAGTAGCACCTATGAAGGTCGACACGGCACACGAGGGGGTGGGTGACCAGCACCACACCCGACCGCCTTTGTCTGAGGCTGAGTCGACCTAGGAGAGGCACAGGACCAGTTCGGAAAATTGTCACTGGTGATGGCCGTGAGCGGGATTCGAACTCGGGCCGTCAGATTCGTAGCCCAGCGCGCCGCCCACCTCACCCACCCGCATCATGTCGGCGGCCACGAGCAGCTCGGCGGCGCGCTCGGGCCGCAGGGCCGGCGCGGCCGGGACGCGGCCCGAGTAGACGAAGTCGAGGAGCAGGGCGAGCGTCGGCCCCGCGACGCCGCGCAGCTCCACCACCCCGCTGCGCGACTCGCGCATGGAGCCGGCGGCGAACATGGCCCTGAAGAAGGGCGAGGCGGCGGCGAGAACGGCGCGGTGCGCGCGGAACGAGGCCGCGGGATCGGCGCTCAGCAGGACCACGTCGGTCAGCTCGTCGCTCCCGCGCAGGGACGCCAGCCCCGACAGCAGCTCGCGCGGGTACGCCGCCTCCCGCGGGCTCGCCGGCGACCCGGCCCGGTGCGGGGAGGTCGGCATGGTCGGCTGCGGGGTCGGGGTCACCCTGCCGGGAGAATAATAATTTCGAATTCGATTCGATTCTACGAAGAGTTATGGTTATATGACAGTTTCCCCATTGCAACAAGTTCTTGTTTAGTTGCAGACAGCCCTTCAACATTTAGAGATATAATAGTCAGTGCTGGCCTTAAAAGGCGGGCATTGGCCTCTCTTCGTGCTCCAGACTGAGGGGCTTCTGGCATCTGTTGAGCTTCTGGAAATCGTTGTCTTTCAGCTCGGCTTCGAAGTGTTTGCTAGAATTTGCAGGAAATATCAAATATTACTTGGCAGGTATCGCGACGTGAACGCTTTTACCTTGATCCCCGGGATCATAATAATAATGTTACATTTATAACGCGTGGCACATATTCATTCAAGGGCGGCACGGTGGCGTAGTGGGTAGCGCTGCCGCCTCACAGTTAAGAAGGTCCCGGGTTCGAATCTCCACTCGGGGGCCTTTCTGTGTGGAGTTTGCATGTTCTCCCCGTGTCCGCCTGGGTTTTCGCCGGGCACTCCGGTTTCCTCCCACCGTCCCAATACATGCTGCCAGGTTAATTGGCGTACTGACTAAATTTCCCCAGGCGCCCTGCCATGGACTGGCGCCCTATCCTCGGTGTCCCCCTGCCTTACGCCCTGTGTCTGCCGGGATAGGCTCCGGCTCACCAAGACCCTGTACAGGATTAAGCGGTTTCTGAAAATGGATGGATGGACATATTCATTCAATGTTGAAGATATTCATTCGACGAGACGACTCAGAGGTGTAGCGAGGAAAGCGCAGAGAGGCGGAGGAGGCAGCCAGGCGGTTTGCCGGCGCCATATTACCACACACTGCTTCCTATATATTATGATATTATCGGCCAACTATTTAATGAGTGTTTTTTTTAAACTTGTGGGAGGAAACCAGAGAACCCGGAGGAAACCCACGCAGATCGTGGGGGAGAACACACAAACTCCACACAGAAAGGCGCACAAGGCGGGAATCGAACCGCCTCGGGCACAAGACCATTCTTTCTGTGAGGCGCGGATGTTACCACTGCGCCACCCTGCCGCCCATGGTGAAGGGGTAAAGGCGCAGCGCTGCAATTGCCGCCCTGCAGAGCGCGCAGGAAGGGGGTATTTGAGTCGACTCGTCCACTCTGGACAAACGTCTTGGAAGAGGTGCGAGTACCCACACTTTACCCCACCACGCGCGACCTGCAGATTGATTGACGGTGATGTACCCATGTAAACAATACGTATACACCCTGCACACAACATCCAGTATACGTGTCACCTACTTCAGTCGAGCAGCAACGCAGGGGAAAATGCGGTGAAAAGTTAGAAACGGTGGAAATTGACGATTGAGGGACATGTGTGGAAGCATAGCAGTACAGTACAACGATGATAGATCTTGCTGTACCGCTGCTCCTCACTGAGATGACTGCGTCTCGCTGTGTCTGGGAGTTCCATCCATCCGTCCATTGTCAGAAACGGCTTAATCCTGTGCAGGGTCGAGTTCGTGCGCTCTGTCACACTTTTGACTTTCAGATCAAGTGTATTGCTGCTGGAGTAGTAGCAATATCCCCGTCATTTACCGTTCACACAATGTGCAAAAAATACACCAGATACAATCTACACACACCATACACTACATACACGGTACCCATTAAACATGGACTGGGAGATCTCTCCCATCATCCATCCCCCCTCTTCCCCAGAGTGTGGCCAGCCACGAGGAGAACCTCGTCGCTACAGCGAGAGAGACAAGAGAGAGCGAGACAGACAGGGAGAGAGGGAGCGGTGAGAACGCGGAGCGCGGGGAGACTAACACGATGCGAGACGCGCAGAAGAGGGAGTTAGAGAAGATGGGTGATGAAGAGCGGAGACAAACGGGTCCGGAGGGCAGAGTGAAGGGGAGAGGGATCCGGAGACGAGGGAGACGCGGAGCAAACAGAGAAGAGACGCGGAGGAGATGGAGAGAGGACGCGGCAGGGGGGGAAGAGATGGGAGACGTCGGGCACTCCGGTTTCCTCCCACAGTCCAAACACATACTGCTGCGTAGGTTAACTGGCCTCGGCATTAAATTGCCCCCGGTGCCCTGTGATGGACTGGCAATCCATTCTGGGTATACCCCTGCCTTGCGCCCTGCGTCTGCCGGGATAGGCTCCGGCTCACAGCGACCCTGTACAGGATTAAGCGGTTTGTGACAATAGACGGATGGATGGGTAGGGAGTGAGTGAGGGAGGAGCAACTGGACGGAAAGAGAAGGGTGAGGCGGGAGGGTTAGCGCGACGCTGGAGCGCCCTTACCGCGAGCTCCCGGGACTCCGAGGAGCCGGGTTCGATTCCCCTGCAGGGTCGGGTGAATGTGGAATCCGTTGTGCGTCGAAGCGGGCTGGCTGCAGAGTGAATGGCCCGGGTTGGACTCCCTGCTGCGCGCATCCAGAAGTGGAGCCGAAGCGAAAGCACGTGAAGCTCATGGTGCCTGGAGGGCGCGAGGGGGGGGGGCGGGGGGCATCCCGGCCTCTTAAACGCTACTCCGGCGTGACGTCACCACGATCCTCCCCATCAACATACAACACACATTCGTGTATATTTAGACGAAAGTCAAAGACCGCCCATCCATCGATCCAATTTCAGAAGCCGCTTAATCCTGTACAAGTGTACAGGGTCGCGGTGAGCCGGAGCCTATCCCGGCAGACACAGGGCGCAAGGCAGGGCTATACCAAAAATGGGACGCCAGGACATTACAGGGCACCGGGGGCAAATTAGTCAGCAGACCAATTAACCTATGCAGCAGCATGTCTTTAGAATGTGGGAGGAAACCGGAGTGCCCGGCGAAAACCCACGCGGACACGGGGAGAACATGCAAACTACACACAGAAAGGCACCCGACCAAAGACCGCCCGTTTAGCCTTTATCAGACTGTTTGGGGGAGAAGTGATGCTTGCGAGCGTCTGTTAAGTGCGCCAGGAACACGGCGGATGGGTGGTCAGCAGCACGCCCGGCCACCGTTGTCTCCCCGATGCTGATAATAATAACATTTTATAGAGCGCCTTTCACCCGAGGGCCACACAGCGCTGCACAACGACAGAAAAAAAACAATTAATTAAAACCGAAGCATAAATAAATGCTTCGAATACACTAAAAGGTCGTGAAACTGTAAATCTTAAGAGCTGCAAAAATATGCCAACGTCCCCTAAGATGTTTGTACACCGCATCGGGTATTCGTGTGAAGCCGAGTCGCCGTATCGAACTGTCGGGACACTCTCGGGTATCACTCGCCAGTGATGTCAGGCGCGGCCGAGAATCGTGCAGTGCGTCAACCCCTGCGATTCTTCGAAGCACGATGGTCAGCCTCTGGACATCGTTGTCTTTCAGCTCGGCCTTGAAGTGTTTGGTAGAATTCGCAGGCAATACCAAGTACTACCTGACAGGGATCGCGACGTGAACGCTTCTACCTTGACCCCCGCATATATACTGTATTTGCGTAACGTATAATACAATTTGAATTACAGGGCGCGTTTAGTGACACCGCAGCTCAATATGCTACCAACAACATAGACACCTATTCATAGTGAGGCTCTGTTTATGAGTTTAGGTCATGATGATGCTGAGTGGAATCTCAGCGAAACGTCGGTGCCATCTTTTGAGGTAAGTGATGCATGTGCTCGCTCGTTTGCTCCGGCATATCGACGGGTGCACTCCACTTACACACCTTTCTCACATGTCCTAAACTCATAAACAGAGCCTCACAATGAATAACATTGGTCATGAAAGCCTACGAGTTAATAGACACCTATATTTAATACAACAGCCGCCGTTCTCGAATAAGTGGCGGGGTGACTTTACTACTGCGCTTGTGCCAGGACAGGTGCAATATGAGGCCATCGCATGGTGTGGAATGCTCAGGTGCTATGGGTTAACCGACCGAGAGGACTGGCAGACGCGCCACCTGTCGCTCCCCATTATGCCACCTCGCTGCGTTTTAGGGTTTGAGTCACCGAGTGCTCCCTTCGAGGAGTGTAGCGGCTCCGCTGCACTCCGTTGTTGCCGCAGAGCGACTGCCTCCAGTTACCAAGTCGCGTCCTTTACGAGCCTCTTCCACAGAGGTCGATCTCGATACTGTTGGTACCAGTCATCGGCAAGTCGAGTCAGCTCCAATTCCTCCTGTCACCACATCAGTCCATCTCTTCTCGAGCGCGAGTGGCTCCCGTTCATCCCCTTCTCTCCGGCCAAGCAAAAGCTGCTTGTGCATGCTGTGGCTGGCCCTGCGGGTTACACGACCCGGCCAACGCATCCGCTCCTGCTTGAGGAGCTTCTTAATGGGACAATGTTCATATATGATGGTTGCTCTTCAGAGCTGTTCTTTTGGGATAGCCGTGTCGAGCGCGCTCTCTCTCCCTCGCGACGTTTCGCCTCCCACATTGGAAGCGATGGAGGGAGAGCGCTCGACACGGCGATCCCGACAGAACAGCTCTGAAGAGCAACCGTCATAAATCGAGCCGTGGAAACCTACATTAGTACAATGTCCATATATTTCAAGGACTTACACGTACGCAGGTACACAGAGGCGCGAGCCACCGTTTGGTCTCGTTAGCTAAAGGGGTATTTCACGTTTTGTTTGTTTTTAGAATTGCACTGAATGTTTCATGTATGAAGGCCGCCCGCCTCTTTCCTGGATGACCTCCAGACTCGCGTCGCCTGTTGCCGAAGCGAAGGCTTTTTCCAGCGCATCTCATCAATTATGGAGGACCCTGCCATTACACGTGATCACCTCTGTGACAAGCGGAGAAAAAGTGAAAGGTGGCTGGGCCACGTGCCAGAGGTGCCCTCTAGGGGCACGGTTCGTGCCAGCGACGGTACTCGGGTGTTCTTGGCTACTTCACGGTTTAGGATCGATGGAGGTTGTTCAGAGGGCAGAGCGCTGGGCCGGGTCCCTGTGCCCGTACGCCTGCAGGGTGGCGCAGTGGTAACATCCGCGCCGCACAGACAAACACGTGCTCCTCCGCATAATTGGTAACAAGATTTAAATGCCGAGAAATACACAATCCCGTGCTCCTGAGCGCCCCGAATCGATCGAGGCAGCTGCGCGGGAGCGCGCTGCCCCCTGCCGTGCAGAACACGGTTTATTGTCAGAAGACGCTTAATCCTGTACAGGGGTCGCGGTGAGCCGGCGCCTATCCCGGCAGACACAGGGCGCAAGACAGGGCTCTACCCGGGATGGGACGCAAGTCCATCACAAGGCACCGGGGGTAATTTAGTCCCCAGGCCAATTAACCTATGCAGCAGCACGTCTTTGGACCGTGGGAGGAAACCGGAGTGCCCGGCGGAAAAGCAGCGCCACCCTCAAATAATTTAATTTAGAAAGCCGCGATGACGTCACCGCGCATTACCCAGGTCTGCGTGTTGACGTCACCACACACCAACCGTCTCGCTCCACGTGCCGTCGGAGCGTGACGTGGTGACGTCACGGAACTCGTGCAAGAGTGAGCGCGCCCGCATCGCGCCACGGGCCGCGTGCGCGACAACAAAGTAGTGCCACGCTAAGGGCGGCAATTGGACTAAGTCGAGGCTCGGGTGCCTTTCTGTGTGGGGTTTGCATGTTTTCCCCGTGTCCGGGTGGGTTTTCTCCGGGCACTCCGGTTTCCTCCCACAGTCCAAAGACATGCTGCTGCATAGGTTCATTGGACTGCGGACTAAATTGCCCCCGGTGCCCCGTGATGGACTGGCGTCTCATCATATGTATAGCCCTGCCTTGCGCCCTGTGGCTACCGGGATAGGCTCCGTCTCATCGCGACCCTGTACAGGATTAAATAGATTAAAGAGGTTTCTGACAACGGATGGATGGATGGATGTTAATGTGACCCGAGGGTCACAAAGCGCTGCACAAGGGCCGCGCAGGGAACGTCACGTCAACAATAATGTGCAATAATTTCCTGATAATGTATTGCCATCGGAATGTTTAACTGTTTTAACTATTTAGTATTTGTTTACAATTTATTTGGTCACGTATGTCTTGTGCAATGCTGTGTGTAAATGTTTGCTTTATGTTTTGCGCTTCGTTGTGTGATCTTGTGAATTTTATATTTTATTTATTTTCGTCAATTCGCGTATTTGTTGTGTCGCAAGGAATCCCGTAAAGAGCTTGCACGCTCACTGGGTATATTCTGCTGTAATAATAAACGTCTATGTAACTGAATAAAGGCACACGTGGCGGCGGCGGCACACTGATTTGTCCGGAGCTCCGTGTTGTGATGCGGCGGGAGAGGCGTTTGATACCTCCCCCCTCCGCCCCGCGGCCCCCGGGTCACGTCGTGACCTCGCTGTGGCTATGTGAGATCAACGGACACGATATGCAAATGAGATATCCCATCACTGTACTGATGTAGGTTGTCACGGCTCGATTCATGATGGTTGCTCTATTCAGAGCTGTTCTTTCGGGATAGCCGTGTCACCGAGCGATCTCCCCTCGCGACGTTTCGCCTCCCAAACCTGATGATGCTTTCAACGTAGGAGGCGAAAGGCCGCGAGGGCGAGAGGAAGATCACTCGACACGGCTATCCTGAAAGAACAGCTCATCATTCATTGTCCGAAACCGTTTAATCCTGTACAAGGTCGTTGTGAGCCGGAGACTATCCCGGCAGACACAGGGCGCAAGGCAGAGCTATACCTGAGAAGGGACGCCAGTCCATCACAGGGCACCGGGGGC
>JAZEWU010000005.1:6470674-6487803 GCA_036362915.1 Geotria australis
ACCCCGCCCCCCTCCAGCCCCGCCCCTCTCCTCGGGTCCTCGTGCTGTCGGGAGACACGGAGGAGCGAGTGGAGAGCGGCGGCCGCCTTTCCCTCCTCGCACTGGGCACTCGGGGTGAGGCGACGCGGCGCGGGGGAAACAGCGCGCCGGCTGTCGGGGATGTAGCCGTTTCGTCGGAGCCGCTCTTTGTCGCGATTCTCGGCCCGCTTCGCGAGGCGGGCGCGGACGCGGCCCGAGCGGTCGGCGCGCCGCCGCACACCGAGGGCGCCATGTTAAAGGGACCGCGGGCACTCGCCTTTGCCTCGGCGCCAAGTCGTGTCGCCTTTTGAATGTTCCTCACTACATCGTTAGTTATTTTGTTGTGTCCGAACGTCGTGGTCGTGGTTTTGATAGGCGTTCGTGGCTTCGCGAGGCGCGCCCGAGCGGCATGTCAGCCTTTTCTTTGACAAGGAGGCGCGTCTGTGCGGCCGCGTGAGGCGGTTCGTGCCGCGTCCCGTAGACGTTATTGTGTTTCTGTCTTCCAATTAACTATACGGCGCCGATAGGCACTCGCTCGTTAGGGGCATAGGTTGCCATTGGCGGCTGTGGAGGTTTAAGCGCGTTTAGACGCTCGCGTCGTGTCGGCGCTGTCATCGTGGCTGTGTGGTTTTTGTCATTCGTACCGGGCGCCTCGACTAGTGCAGGCCTCAAGTCACGGCCTGTCACCATCTCCACGTGTGTGCCCGTGTATTGCGCCTGCACCGCGTGTGCGAGGTCATTTGCACACGATTGGACGCGTGTGCAAGGTCATACACACTTCACTCGATGCGGGCATAGTTCTACACACCCGCGAACGTGTTCCTGGCTATATACACGGTTACGAGTGTGTGTGCAAGGTTATGTACACATTGTAAGAATGCACGGTTATTTACACGATTGTCACGGTGTTTAAGGCTGGTTTACACGATAATCAGTTACGTGTATATGTGCATGCGATTGTACGCACACATAAAATCTGTCTCAAGGTTGTATGCGCGTTTGTAGCAGTATACAAGGTTATATAAAAATTTCCCCTAGGCGTGTACACGATTATAAATGCTGCAAGGCTAAATGTGGGTTTTTACGCGTTCACATGTTTATACACTTAAACCTGTGCAGCGTTATATACACTGTATATTTTACTTTATATATATACGATCACTAACGTTAATAAATGTTCAAGGTTACGTCTATACAGGCTTACACAGATAAGCGTGTAAGTACACGGTTGTGTACACGTTTAGAAACGTATAAATATGACACCGGTTTGTCAGTCCACTGCTGCATGGTCTTCCCGCGTGTCAGTCATGGGGGCTGTTAGACCATACTTCACCGTGCTGGTAAACACCCCGTGGTGATGTAGAGACCCATGATCGAATTCTTGACCCTGTACTGTAGTCGGGTTCATAGTGCATTTCGGCAAGTACTGTACACCCCTAAGTGTGTACACAATTCTAACACTAACAAACACGTGTAAATAATCCATAAGTCCATCTCTTTTTATGAGTGAGGTCAAGTAAAAAATATGTGTCGCAAACCCGCCTCCACCCGAAACAGTCAATCAGTAAAGGGTTGTCACGTGAACAAAAACGTTCCAAATCGTTACTACTTCAACACACCGGTATGTTGGAGAGCGAGCCCACACATTTACAATGAAGGTACGACGTTTCGCTGATAGTTGCAATCGGCTTCATCAGGAACAAGGATCTGGCATGTTTTTGTTAACGTGACAACCCTTTACTGATTGGCTGTGTCGGGTGGAGGCGGGTTTGCGACACTTATTTTTTACATGACCTAACTCAGAAAAAGAGCTAGACTATGGATAACATTGCTCACGAAAGCCTTAGTGTTAAATTTACGTGTAAAGTAGTATACGTGTTAATACGAATGTGCAAACTGATTAAAACATGTTAATAGGCTTCATGATTATCCGCATAGTGTACAGTAGGCTTGTACATGTTGAACAATAACACAGTGTAGTGTATACACGTTTGTGAATATGTTTGTATACGGGCAATACGTTTTAAGCGTATACACATTTAAAAAGAGACGCCCGCTAGTACATGTGTAAAGGCATGTGCACGTTTAAACATGTACACAACGTGCTGCATATACTGCGCGCGTTTTTCGGTACAGTTGTGTGTACGTCTCCCCATACAGTACAGCATATACAAGTGCTGCGTTTCCACGTTTCGTTAACGTGCATCGGTAAACATAGTAATGCAGCTTGTACACGGCGCAGCTTAAATGCATTTCTTAGATAAACGCTGCGAACTGTGCACACGTCTGTGGGCGTGTGTGTACACGGCGACGAGTGCACGAACCGTCTACCATACAAGCGGTGATGGTGCACACGCTACACCGTAGTGGCATAGTGGGCGCGCTGTGGCTGCGGCGTTCACTGCGGGCGTGTGTAGCCGTCCGTCTGCTCGCCCCCGGCTCGGGCTTGTCCGGTGCGGCACTGGTGCAACCAACGCTGTGCGGGGTGGGTCAATTAATTCCGCGAGACGCGCTTAGCGGTATTACGCGTTGCTTTTAAGGGTCGAATTATCCTTGCTGTTGTGGTAAAGTGCGGCGGATTACGGTGGATGTGTACGGGTCTTTATGCAGTTAATAGTCGTGGCGGCGACAGTTTGTTTGGTGAAGCGAGCCGCGGCCGCCGCGGTACAGTAGGCGGCGACAACTTGCAATGATGATGATGCGTTTCTTTCCGCGGCCCGGGTGGCGCGCTAGGGAGGGTGTCGTAGCGCTCTGACCTCCTGTGAAGAATCATAACATATGCCAGTATGAGTGAGCCGTAAGCTCGCGAGCTGGCGCCGTCTCTCCAGCTTCAATATAGATCGTTTAGTACATCGCTTTGAATGTTGGAGGGCTGACAAGAGTGGCACAGGCCCACAGACTAGGCCGTGCCACTGCCCGCGAGTGGCCATTTGACGTTCACAATGTAAACGCTGTGCGCGCACCGCACAGCTGTTCACCTCGCACACGGGGTGGGGGGGGTGAAAGTGGACACCGGGTCCCGGTAACAATGACTGGGACCCGAACCCTCTCCACTGGCGTTTTCTTTCACTCTTGAAGCGAGACGACGCGCGCACAACAGGCGCGTTCATTGTTGATGCTCGGACACACACGAGGAAGTACTGTACAGCTTTCGTTAAAAACACGTGGCCCCAATAGTGTAAGTCCTTTGACTTAACATGTGCTTCTTAAGCAGAATTATAATAATAGCATTTTATATAGCGCCTTTCACCCGAGGGTTACAAAGCGCTGCATAAGGGCCGTGGAGAGAACGGCATGTCAAGAACGAAAGAAAAAACAACCAATAAAAGCCAAAGCAACAACAAATAAATGATTAAGGCTGCTTCGAATTTACTGAAAGGTCGTGAAACTGGCAATCTTAAGAGCGGCAAAAATCTGCCAGCGTCCCCTATGATGGCCGTCACTTCCTTAAAGACAAACACGGAGGGAGACAGGGAGGGAGGGTGAGCGACAGGGGGAGACATAGGGACACAGCGACAGACAAGAGGGGGAAACAACGCCAATCTAAATTCTGTTCTTCATCGCCACTACCTGCCGAGGGTTGTTGATCGTTGCATGTTTGGATTAATTTATCGGCCAATCTTTATTGTTCCGCGTTGTCGTCTTGTCACTAATCTGGTTTTGCCTTGTTGTTCCACGTTTAACTTAAAGCGTCGGAAGACTTGAAGGGCCAAATGACGTCAGACCGGGACAGCGAAGTTGTGGCTGAAACTGTCCAAGGATCCACGTTGCCGGTGGGTGTCGCGAGGCGGCCGTCGCGCCGCAGTTGGTTACATTACACGGTCACGCAGTGTGTGTGGCCAGAGCGGCCGCAGTGCCGGCTCGAACTTGTCCCAAGCAAGGAGGGGATCTCGGGAACTTCTGCAAGGTCACCGCGCGCGCGCCACCGGCTGCCCGCGTTGTTTACTCTGCAGTCGGTTGGCTGCGCGTTCACTTGGTGTGGCTTGTGGACTCTGGGTTTGCTGCGCCTGCTGTTGTTTGTGTGGTTTGCACTTTGCAAGCGGATTCTTTTTGCAAGCGGATTTTTTTTTCTCCACTCGGCACCGTGCTGGGTGTGTAAAGCTAACGGATTTTAATGAGTACGTGTTAAATATGTGTTATTTTTAGAAATCTGTGTTGTGGTCTCTAAAGTCCGACGTTATATTTTTTTGTGTAATTATTGCAAACACGTGGAGTTGTTACGCCAAGTCAGATCTGTGGCTCCCGTTGGATCCACAGATCTGCATAGTATATTGTTCATGGTTAGTGTTCTATGGTAAGAATTTGAAGGATTGTGTGAAATGTATTATGATATTTGTATGTGGCTTAATTCGAGCGCAGAGAGCGGTCAGTCTTCACGCAACGCGTTGATCAGCTCTTTATTTGGCAGTCGGATGTGAGTGTTTCTTGAAACGAGGAGGGGGAATGTGCCTTTTCACATCTGCAATATAACCACTTGTAAAGAAAGTGTTTTGCTGTTGCCTGTTAAATACTAGACGTTATTAGTAACCAGTAATGGGTTGCGTGCCCTACAACTCCAAATGTACATTTTCTGAATTCCATTGGGCAGTAACAGATGGCCAGTAATTCTAGTTGCTGTGTTAACCAAACCATTATTTACATGATTAATTCAAACGTTCAGGTTTCTTCTGTTATGGTTGTGCCGTCAGCACATTCACATGTTTGTAAATTGTCAGTGTTGGATTCTGGCCATTGTGCTGGATTTATTTTGAGATCCATGCATCCATCTATTATCTGATGAGCCGGAGCCTATCCCGGCAGACACAGAACGCAAGGCAGGGTTATACACCGGATGGGACGCCAATCCATCACAGGGCACCGGGGTCAATTGAGTCCGCAGGCCAATTAACCTATGCAGCAGCAGCGTGTCTTTGGACTGTGGGAAGAAACCAGAGTGCCCGGTGAAAACCCACGCCGACACGGGGAGAAAATGCAAACTCCACACAGAAAGGCACCCGAGCCAGGATTCTAACCAGAGACCTTGCTGTGAGGTGGCAGCGCTACTCACCGCGTCACCGTGCCGCCCATACTTTGAGATGCAGTAAGAATACTTGTAATGTGTCCTTACGCAGGAAAGCCACACTGAGTCTGCATTCGTATGTCTCGACATGGCTATCCCGAAAGAACAGCTATGGAAAGCAATTCTCATACATTGAGCAGTAAAAACCAACATCAGTAAATTACATTGCATGTTTTTAGCTAGTGAAGGAAATTGGAGATTTTATAGGAAACCCATGCAGAACATACAAACTCCTCACAGAAGAATGTCTGAATCATAAATAAGACCCATGTCCTTAATGCGGTGAGGCACAGGTGCTGCTGTTAGCGCTGCACCCTGCCTGCTCATGTTTTTATTTAGCCGAGGGTGGGCACTGTTGTGGCCCTCCCCGATCATTGTAAATGTTTAGTTGGCAACATCTAATTTTTGTCGTGGTGCTGAGTGCTCATCACAATGCCCTCTCTCTTCGTGGATTTCGATCAGTGATTTTGAACTCTTGTACATGTTACTTGAGTACCTGCAGGTTCATACTTGGCACAGAATAGATTTTTAGCTTCTCCGTGGATTCAATCGGACGGAGGCGAGTTGACGTTGTGTGCTGATTTGCAAAACGCGCACATGCACCACATCAATCCACTTCCAGTGCAACACTACTTACTGTCCACTCACATTTCTCCAACTGTTTTCGTTATGGAAATGCAATGTTTTTAATACTAAACAAACATGAATGCCTGCGTTCTAGCCGAATGGTGCATGCAGTTTTTGAAACTGTGTTAATCTTAAGTTTAGCATTTGGAAGGTTTTTTTTGTTAGTGTTAATGTTTGTCTTGCGAGTCTGTGCATGACAGGAATTGTTTTTGCCAGCGTTTATTGGCTTTGATTTTACTGCTGTTTAAAGTCCTCCGGTTCAGCCCTGATGGCGCAAAGAAGGGAGCTTTGGGAATGCTGTTAAAATAATCCGCTTGTTTCTTTGTTCAGTGTTATACGATTGAAGTGTAAGGCTGAGAAATATTACATTATAAGGTACTTTACAGTTCAAATGTTTTAATTCAAAGGTGTCACTGCCTTGGCCCGTCTCGTTCTATCACAGGTTGCCTCAGCTTGGTAGCTCTGTAGCAGGAATCTATAATGACTGTGCTTTAAAATGTTTTTCAATGGTTCATATTAGAGGTTCTCAACCTTTCGTAACTCAAGGCCTACTTGGCCCACTTGCGTATGGTCTCTACGGTCCATTATGTGGGTTCCGTGGCCCGCTAATGGGTTGCGACCCACCGGTTGAGTGGTGAGTTTACATTTCGAACTGAATTGACATCAGTTCATGTCCACTTGCTGGTGGCGTTGATGCTTTATCTTCTGTGGTTTTTGTGAGATGCCCACAAGAAATGTCTTCGGGTTACGATTTTTAATACTTCAGCATCAGAATGAATGGTTCAGTAGACATGACAATCATTGTAATGTTTGGTTTTCTCAGTTATTATGGCAGGGGTCTTGATAATCAAGCAACGAGTCACCATGCTCACATTCATGTTCATTTTGTGGGGTTGTTAAATTCATTTGGAGATAGTTTGGACTGCCTTTTTGTTTTGTATGTTCTGCCTCGTTGGTTTTGCACTGCCTCTCACTTTTGTTTAATCTCATTCCTTATGGTCATTAGGCTAAAGGAAGAATTTTCATAAAAACCCCATAAACATTTATCAACTCTTACACACACACACACGATTGCATGGGTATAATATTAATGAATCATTTCGTGGCTAGTTCTTAAAGTTATGTTTTTATGTAATTTTTTGTATGGCTGACAATGTATGGATTTCTGTTTTTTTCTGTTAGTTTCATATGGGTTGTAGGAGCGGAGCATTTGTATGAAGACACCTTATCTCCTGGGATAAACCATTGGTAACAAGTGTCAGATTTGAAGTCTCTTATTTTCCTCCCGACGATTGAACGTGTCAGTCATAATGTATATTTTATTGTTACGTTTACCAAAGGGTGCGATGAACCGGCGTCCCATCCTATGTTTGCCGGGATAGACTCCGGCTCACTGTGACCCTGTACAAGATTAAGAGGTTTCTGACAATGGATGGATGGTTTACCAACGGATTATGCCCATTATTTAAATCCATGAAAAGAGACTATTTTTAATACCTCACCAAATTGTACACAGTAAATGTTAAGTCTGTAAAACGCTGTGTGGGCCAGTTTACTGTAATTATATTTCCGTCTCCATTAATCTATAGCTTTGGTTTATAACCGTCTGGATGTGGTGGCTGCAGGTGTTATGTATCTGGGTTTGGTTTGCCCTCCAACTACATTGCTGAAATGTTTAAAGGAAGTTCTCAATAGGTATGTAATAGTTAACAATTATATTCTACTGGTAACTGTTAATGCTAAGGGCTTTGCTTTTGGATAATTTTCTCCGTACAAATGTAATCGTTTAAGAATATGGTAAATTTGGACTGGGCTGGGGACATATTTTACTGGTCATTAGTATGGAAACGTAATGAGCCGTTCATTTCTGTTCAGCTGTGGCTCTGCTGAGTATTTGGAACGTTTTGATTGACTATTGTTGGATTGAATGTAACAATATACTGTACAATTCCTAGCATATACTTGGGTACTTTTAACAGAAGACAAATTACGTGACTATACCTTGGTGAAGTGTGAAATTGCACACGTTAATATCACTGTTATATTTGTAAATGACAAATTGCCTCAACTATAGGAAACTAATAATGAGAACCTTTGCTACGCGTTATTGATGTAATAATGATTTAAAGACATTGCTTTTTAGCACACGTTTCAATCGTGAAATGTAACTGTTTCTTTATCTCATCTCATTGTCAGAAACCGCTTAATCCTGTACACGGTTGCGGTGAGCCAGAGCCTATCCCGGCAGACGCAGGGCGCAAGGCATGGCTATACCTTGAATGGGACGCCAGTCCATCACAGGACACTGGGGGCAATTTAGTCCACAGGCCAATTAACCGATGCAGCAGCATGTCTTTGGACTGTGGGGGGAAACCGGAGTGCCCGGCGAAAACCCACGCGGACCCGGGGAGAACATGCAATCTCCACACAGAAAGGCACCCGAGCCGGGATTCGAACCTGGGTTCTTCTTGCTGTGAAGCGGTGGCACTACTCACCGCGCCACTGTGTCGCCCCGGTTTCTTATATAATAATAATAATAATTCAATTTATATAGCGCCTTTCACCCGAGGGTCACAAAGCGCTGCACAAGGGCCGCGAAGAGGTCGGCATGTCAACAACGAAAGACAAAACAATAAAAACCAAAGCAACAGAAAATAAATGAATAAGGCTACTTTGAATATACTAAAAGGTTGTGAAACTGGCAATCTTAAGAGCGGCAACATTCTGCCAGCGTCCCCTAAGATGGCCAGGGACACAGAGACGGGAAGACAGAGAGACAGACACGAGGGGGAAACAACGCGCTATAAATGGAACAGAGAATAATTGGTTTAAACAGCGAGGCGGTGATTGCCTTGACAGGAATACGGTGCTGTGTAGGTAGGTTGATCATGCTGTTGATGCATGTCTCCTCAGCAAGGAGTGCCAAATGCTAAGAATAGAGTGGTGGAGAAATAATCCAAGCTGGCATGACTCGTTATGGCATTGCCTAATGTCCTGACAACTATATTTTACAATTGCTATTCTCAAACTTATCAGATATTTGTTGGCCAATTCCAAGGTTCTCGTTACCTCTTTATTTAATTCGTTCGGTTACATTGCACGGTGATATTTCAAAGCAGTGTTTTCAGAGTGCTTTAATAGAGCATCTTTCATTGGTGCAATGTCTAGCGTTTTATTCCCATTGTAAATCTGATTAATGGTTGTATGCTAATGTATGCATGCTGCTTAGGCTGCATGACAATTGCAAACAACTTTCTCACACTTTTTATGATAGTGTTAATGGGATCGCGCTTGAATAGTAAATTAGATAATAACTGTATTAGAGACAAATGGCTTTTATGCAGTTGTGTGTAATTAAAGGGGAAGCACTTTATTTTTTGTGCCAAAGATATTGACCTGAGTAGAGGCCTGGCTTGACATTTGTGAGAAGTTGGAGAATGTTGTTCATTATTATATTCTTTATTTTAATTCCATAAATTTGGACAAAACACATATTTCTTGTTATCACATTGTAAGGTTCATTTGTGTTCCCATAGCTCATTTAACGAGTCTCGGTTGTCCTTGCGGTACACGTGAAATCAGTTGGTTGCATCAGTGCTGGTCCTTGGACGCAGTAATTCTGAGGTGCTCCATAGATGTGAGTGCACCTGACATGGGCAATAATTCACCATTAAGGATAGTGCACATTCTCCTAAAATGTGTATAAGGAAAGGAGCTATGTGGCGTCATAGCATGTTTCAGCTTTTGGTGGTTTTGTGACCTTTGGGTGAAAGGCGCTCTATAAATGCTATTATTATTAAGCTTAGCCCTCTGTCTCTGTCCCTATGTCTCCCCCTGTCGCTCACCCTCCCTCCCTGTCTCCCCCCGTGTTTGTCTTTAAGGAAGTGACGGCCATCTTACGGGACGCTGGAAGATTTTTGCCGCTCTTAAGATGGCCAGTTTCACGACCTTTCAGTATATTCGAAGCAGCCTTAATCATTTAATTTTTGTTCCTTTGGTTTTTATTGGCTGTTTTTTTATTTCATTGTTGACATGCCGTTCTCTTCACGGCTCTTGTGCTGCTCTTTGTGAGTGCTCTAGAAATGCTATTATTATTATTATAAAGTGAATACTGAAGGGTTAGTTTGCTTTCAGGTTACGTCAGATGGAGTGATGTTGAATCCAAACGCCGAAGCCTGGCACAACCCCATGGAGGAGGCCGTGGGAGGGATGGATGGTGGAGGTGGTGGTGGAGGTGATGTTGCAGCGGTCGAGCTGGACGGTGGTGGCTGCACCAAGGATGGAGCTCTAAATCAAACCGTCCCAGCACATGCCATCGGTGAGCTTTTTGCTTAAAGGGCTATATGTAAATGTTTTTAAATGAAACACATTTTAGCATACACCGGGTACCTGAAATTACACACCAGCAAAACATAACATTACTACGAGGTGCATTCGAGCCAGAATCAGCAAAGGTGGTCACCAGTGACCAATTATATAATACGAGCCATGACACAGCACACACATAAAGACGCAGCAAACCACTGGAACTAATTTATAAAAAAAATCCCTCAGTCCAACCCATCATTGTTTCTAGAACAAGTTTTGCCGCCGATGTGTTTAAAAGTGTATTTTTCCAAAATGCTTCTTGTCAGTTGGCATTTTAAGCCACCTTGCAATGTGAGCTTTATTTTGCAAATTGTTGGGTTTTTTTCATGACAAGTATAAATGTGTTGTGCGCTGTGTGCATACAGCCCACCTGAGGAGATGATTAGGCAAAGATTCCACTTTTTGGAATTGCATACATCTTTTAGCCAAACGCGTCTCTGGCCAAACATTACGCCGCACGTTTAAAGCCGTCTGGAGAAAGTGCCCGCAGGTTTTTGTGTGCTCACCTAAACTGCTTCTTCGCCAACATTCTTTGGGCACGGAAGATTAAACTGATAACTCATAGCACGATTGAGCACGTTTCAAATGCACGTGTCTTTAATGCGTGCGTGATGCGTGTTTGCTAGCGGTCTATGCAAAGATGAACGGCAGCGATGGAGCAGCTACACCGACGACGGGTGGCGCGGACGCGGAGCCTCCGCTTCCCGCCGAACCGGAGGAGGCCCGGTCCGCCGCCTCTATCCCACCGGGCGACTCCGGCGGCCCCGTCGATGAGCTTCAAGTCGCTGCCACCGCGCAGCGCGATCCCAGCTCCAGCTCCCAGGAAGCACCCCTCTCCGAGCCGGCGCCGTCCATTCCGGCGTTGCCCGAGGGCTCTGGTCTCCCTGCCGACGTCACTGGCGACTCCCCCTCCGAGACACAGGCCGACGTTGGCACCGACGCCCGGGAGGTTTGCCCGGTGTCGGCGGCGGAGCCCGCGCCTGCCGCGGGCGCGGAGACGCCAGCCTTGAACGGAGAGGCGGCCTTGCCGGCGCCGCAGGAGCCTCTGCTGGGAGAGTACGAAGCCCTGCAGAAGATAACGCAGATCGGTACGGTGGTCTCGGCAGAAATGGCCGCAAAACTGTCGGCGGTTTCATCGGTTTGAATGTTTATATTTAAGTAAAATACGCGGTGTTGATGGGCGTTTCCCCCCACTTTGAGAGGAACAGATATTAGCGTCATGGGCTGAGAGCTAAGAATTTGAGGCGCACGCATGTTAACTTCCTCCTCATCCCGCACCTGCACTGTGTAGAAATGAAGGATTTAAAGTTCATTAAGACGTAAACTGTTATTTATTAATGATTTGTTACTCCTGTTTTCCAAGCGAGTACATTTTTTTTTAACATACTCAACTAGTTTTATAACTGGTTGTCTGCATATTTAACTTAATCAAATGACTAATTAGAAATATCTCTTTAGGTGGTTCCGAGCAACCGGAAAGTAACACTATGAGCCCAGAGGAACTGAAGGAAGTCCTGAAAAAGCAACTGGAATACTACTTTTCAAGGTACTTGTCTCCACGAACTGAACAATTTAAAAGCACATTGTCTACCCACATGTGAGCTAAGATGGTTGTTGGGCTGGCCCAGTGGGCAGGGCTACCTGCTTACTGATAAATAGTCGACTTGAGTGAATGGTAATGGCCACAATCACCACCAGCTTAGCACTGTTGGACACATTCATGTAAATGGCAGTGAACAAATAAGGGTCAGGACATGTTGAGGACAAGCACCACGAAACTCATGTACGGACTAGAGTTCCCTCTCCCCATTCCTGTTAACATATTTTTGGTCAACTCAAGTTTTCCACCAATTTTGACTCGACGAATGATTAACATTTTGCTTCTCGGACTGTCCTGAAATTTCCGTCAGAATTTGGGCAGAATGTAAATCTAGTATTCTGGGAAAGACCTGTCCTCACGTGATAGCTTGATTAACTCGGGAGGTCATGGTGAGCTCACCTTTGCAAATCAACCCGGGGTGTCCGTCAACTCGGTTGCGAGAGAACGCGACTCAAGTAGGCTGCCCTGCCCTCGTTTGAAATGTCTCGGTTTTGTGGGTAGGACCTTTGGTGATGCGTACCCCAGCTTGCCTTTTTTTTTAGCCTACTTGTGTTTAGTGCATAATGTGGGTAGTTAATTGGATGTTATTTTGAAGAGAAACATTAATTGTATCTCGTGGCGATAATGTATGTTTGTTTAAAGTGAATCTATTTTGAATCTAAAAGTGAAGTTAGAACCTAGATGGTTTCAGTGTGTGCTGCACAGGCGCCGTGGTGACGTCACCGCCACCTAGTGGCGACTGGCGGTTGTTGTTGCATTTCATTGGAAGGCCTCACCTGTTGTTTTGCTGTAACATGTGTTATCCATAGTATAGCTATTTATCTGAGTGAGGTACGACGTTTCGCTGATAGTTGCAATCAGCTTCAATGTGAATGTTGTGGGTTTGCTCTCCAACATACCTGTGTGCTGAGGTGGTAACGAATTGGCACGTTTTGTTCTCGTGATAACCCTTTACTCATTGGCTGTGTCGGGTGGAGGTGGGTTTGCGACACTTACTTTTTACGTGACCTAACTCGTAAAAAGAGCTATACTGTGAATAACATTGGTCACGAAAGCCTTCGTGTTAAATGTGTTTAACAGGTGGAGGAATGCATATATGGTTCATTAGTCATGTCATTGGCATAATGTCCCAGCGCTGTGTGAAAAGTATAAAAGTGCGAGATACGTTTCCAGTAGCTGGAGGGTATCTTGTGCGAAATGTTTATTCATAATATAAACCCCCCCCTTTTTTACATTATAACTTAATTTAACTTTTTCCAAATATTGTTTTGCCGCTTACCAAATGACCCATCCTGCTATGTTCCCTGCCTTCACCAACCCACGCTGACCCGCGTGTTGACGTATGGTCAAATAACCGCCCCGACCAGCATGCTGTAGAGCGACCCTCATCCAGCATTTCATCGATAAAAGGGGTTCTACATGTCCTTTAATGTGCCTTGATATTTGCGTGCATTGTGATGGTTAGTGTGATTAAAAAACTGGAAGCGCGTGCCGATTTTCCGGTTGCGAAAAGCTTTGCGGGCGCTGTGCACTGTGCGGCGGAGAGTAACGGAGGAGTGTGTACGATGTGCAGAGAGAACCTGGCAAACGACCTGTACCTGGTGTCCCAGATGGACAGCGACCAGTATGTCCCCATCTGGACCATTGCCAACTTTAACCAAGTCAAGCGGCTCACCTCCGACCTGTCTCTCATCGTAGACACGCTGAAGTGTGAGTTGCGCGCACTACACACACCGGCTTCCGCGGCGACAAGTAGGACGTGGCAGACGACAGAGTTTGTTGTACAAATAATGTAGAAAATACGAGGTTTTACCCTTTCCGGCAATGATAAAACAGTGTTAAGATCTTTAAACACGAAATGGACACCTTTTTGCAGAAACTGGCTAAACACAGACTGGGCTACAGAAAAAGCCGTCTGGTGTTGGGCCAATAAGTTGAAGGACAATGCATTATCATAGCATTAATTTGCATGGTTTTGCCACAAGCATATGTGGCTGTCTGCAAACTGGAGCCGTTGCAAAAAGGTGTCCATTTAGTGTTTAAAGATATTTTTTTCTCATTGCTGGAAAGGGTAAATCCTCGTATTTTCTACATTGTTTGACACAGTTTGTGTTGGAAGCTGGAAGTGTGTTTCCTTGCCCCGCATTGCTGTTTTTATCCTGATGAGGTTATGATTTATATAAGCCACTAGCTAGGGCGACCCGGAGTAGCGCGGATAAATATTCATGGTTGATCCATGTGCGTTGTCCCGCCGGATTGTATGGTTTCCATCCCCGTGCCAACAATGAACGTGAAATTCATGAACACGAAGAACTTGAACTCAATCAAGACGCAACAAAACATAAATAAAAAATCAGTAAAAGGTAGGTGAACAGGGGATTGTTATAGCGGGGCCGCTTATCCGAACTGGGGTTTGTAATTTGGGGCCCGTGTATCCTAAGTGGATATTGTTATAGCGGCACTGCTTCTCCAGACTTGGGATTGTAAGAGTGGCGGCGGTGCTTATCTGAACTGGGGATTGTAATAGCTGCGGGCCTTATTGCAAATGGCGGCGCTGCGCAGCGTACCGTGAGGGGACGGAGACAAAGTGGTCTTGGACGGCGGGGTTGGCCTCTCGGCGCGCGGTAAGGCGCCAAAGAGTCCTCTGGGACTGAGTGGCGTCGTTCTGCGAAGGTCCCGCGCGATTTGGTTGGGCTCTATCGCGCGCAAACAAAACAGGGCCGCTTATCTGAACTGGTATTGTAAAAGGGCTTACGATTTTATATATATATTCTCAACTTGTGGGGCGCGATCCATCATTGCATCATTGGGCCATAAGCACCGCCTAGTGGTCTGCGGAGACCATACACAAGTGAGCCAAGTGGGCCTTGAGGTACAACAGGTTGAGAACCGCCGATTTATAGTTTTGGAGATTTTTGTTTACATTATTGGCAGGTAGCATCATCTTAATGCAGTTGCATTTGGATTCTGAACAAATTCAAGTTTCATTGGTGGTGGTTATGTGATAATCACCTTAACATTCAACTTTAAACCACAGCAGTTTTGTTGATTGGATTTCTCCAAAAATCTTTCTACTCTTCCACTCAAATGGAATGTTACCTGCTGAATTTCTAGCTCACTATCTAGCTTGCTCTGGCCGCATATATGATATTGTACACCCTAACATCATGCCTTAACCATTGGGCTGTTGTGGTGTTGAAAAAAATCAAGGGGAGGTGCTTTGGTTGGCAGCTAATTTTCAGCAGCTTAGCTCTGAAATTATGAATATTCTTTGTATGTTTAATAGTAGGGCATACACCTGGGTAGTTGGTGGTTTAGCTGTAATGGATTATAATGAACAATATCTGATTTGGCAACATGAAGAGGGTATTTGGCTTGGTGGAGTGACTAAAAGTTGAACTGAGTGTGCAAGCAAAAGGACCGTCTGATAAAATAAAATGTTCTAGCACGTGAGTTTGCAAAAGAGAATGTTGCAGTGGACAACTATTAGTTTCCCCAGCTTTGGTGATGGCTCAGTGCATGAGGGTTACCCAGTGACGGGATAAACTCTGCTTTCGTCGGCCCAGCTTTCAGCGGAGTGACCGCAGCGTTCAGAAAGGATGATTAAATGTTGTATCGTTTGCACGTGTTGTGTGATTACACGGTGCTGTGTGCGCGTGTAGCATCCCCACTGGTGCATGTGGACGAGAAGGGGGAGAGGGTGAGGCCCAATCAGAAGCGATGTATCGTGATCCTGAGAGAGGTTCCCGAGAGCACGCCTGTGCAGGTACGCCCATCACACAGCATTGCAACCATCACACTTTGCTGTCGTCTTCATTAGCTCGTGTGCTTTGGTTGTCATGATTATGCAATCGATAAATCTAGGAGTTAAGATATTCACTTAATCTTGTCTTCTTTCCATCTAGTTTTTTATTGTATAAGATATTGCATCATTCTAATTTTAGTACTTGCTCCAGCGGTACATGTACTAACAATGGAACGATAGTATATGTGCTGCCGGAGGAAGTGCATGTAAAATATATCGGAATGTTGTTTCTAGATCTCCTTGGCAAAAGCGTATGCCATTACTTCAGGGATACAGATAACATTTTTGGCTTAATTTAAGTTCACAAGTGTGCAGACATTTGCAGGCATGAGGCTTTCTATTTAACATATACATCACAAATAGTCGGCTGCATTTGTTAATTGTTTAAGAGTGTTTTACCGATCAAATAGGCGAATGTGTGGAAGAGATTTCTAAAGTACAGTATTTGAATTATAATTTTCTAAATTACTAGCATCACATTTATTTTGATTGCCTTCCGTCGATGTTATAAATTAAAATGTACAATACTCTTAACACTTAGCTTGTTAAGCTGCCCTATTTACACTACTGAGAAGACATCTTGGTTGTTTCAGACATTTTAATGATGTGAATGTGATACCACGAATTTAAATTGCATTTGAAGTTGGCATTTTAATTAAATCTGGTGAAATTGATTGTGTATGTGTGGATAATGAATAATTTTATTTTTGAATAACATATAGAGAGATACACACCTTTGTGGTTGAGGGCCCTGATATACATATAATGATGCGCTATATACATAATTTTTCGATAGCTTGTTTTGGAATGTATTTTGAATTTGTATGTTTTCCAACATTTAACAATACATATAATAATACTATATAAGCTTTGGATGTTTTTTCACTTTTTCAATACTTCTTCACGAGCTCCTATCTTCATATTTTTATACGCAATATATTCAGTAGAAAAATAAACACTTTAAGTTTGTCATGTGCATATGTTGCGTTTGTGCGTAACAGCTACTGAGTGAAGCGTTTTCGCCTTGCCTGGAGCGATAGATAGATGTTTATTATTACAGGGACACAACAAACATGCAAATTGATGAAAATAATGTAAAATAAATAAAAATACATATATAAACATTAATAAATCAAGCAACCAAAAAAACATTTACACATAGCATTGCACACATTTTTCAAATGAACAAGTAATACTTAGTATTACCTGCGAATTCTACCAAACACTTCGAAGCCGAGCTGAAAGACAACGATGTCCAGAAGCTGACCATCGTGCTTCGAAGAATCGCAAAGAAGAAGAACAATACACAGCATTTAATGAATTTTTAAAATAAACCAGTAAAAATACAGTTATGCATTGCGATGGTTAAAATAACTAAGAGATGTTATAGGCAGCGTATTCAACATTGAAAAGGGAATAGTGCAACATTTGGAACATTTCAAACACAAATCAAGATTTGCAATCACAACTAGGCAGATATTTCAATTTTAACTGGGATCTAAGGTTAGTCTTTCACGGTAGTGACTGGACTGTGCCTCGCTCTGGGTCACGACTGTGTTGTGGGGGGGAACGCAGGAGGTGGAGAAGCTGTTCACCAGTGGGAACTGCGGCCGCTTCGTGAGCTGCGAGTTTGCTCACAACGACAGCTGGTA
>JAZEWU010000005.1:6700086-6719785 GCA_036362915.1 Geotria australis
CGTCTGGTCGCCTTGGCTGTGGCTTCCCGTTCTGCGGCCAAATTATCTTGGGAGCCATCCGGGCTGTTATTGAATCATAGCGCTTAACATCGCGGCGTGGGGTCGGAGCAAGAAGCGAGAAAAGATCCCCCGTGTAGCCTCAACAGACTGTAGGGTCAAGTGCTGTTAGTGAGTGGCGCCTGTGAAGGACAGCGCGGCACACGTGGGGGTGGGTGGCAATCACCGCGCACGGCCGCCTTTGTCTCCTTGGTGGCGATGTTTGCACAACGCACCAGGTACTCATTTGAGGCTGAGTCGACCTAGGGGAGGCTTAGGACCGGTTCACAATATCGTGGAGTTTGTGCGTTCTCTCCTTGTTCTGCGTGGGTTTCCTCCGGGTTCTCCAGTTTCCTCCCACAAGTTAAAAAAACCACTCATTAATTAGTTGGCCTATAACATCATGATATATTGGAAGCAGTGTGTGGCAATATGGCGCCGGCAAACCGCCTGGCTGCCTCCTCCGCCTCTCTGTGCTTTCCTCGCGCCTCTGAGTCCTTCTCTCGTCGAATGAATATCTTCGACATTGAATGAATATGTGCCACGCGTTATAAATGTAACATTATTATTATTATCTAACCGCTTCGCCACCGCGAGGAGCCCACACATACATCTGAACACTTACTCCGTTATATTCAATTCAATTCAACTTTATTTGTCAACTCTACCATATGTACAGGACATACAGAGGATCGAAATACCGTTTCTCTCAGACTCCGGCGTTGTTTACTGGGTGACTGTGTAAGTGGTACCGCGGGGAGGCGACCCCCTGCAGGCGCCGCCGCGGGAGGCACCGGCCCCGAAACGTCTCTCTCACGGACACAATTGCGGCTGATTGGAGTCGGTCACCGCCGCAGGAGGGGCACCGGGATTGATTCATCCCCCACGCGGCGCCAGACAGCCGCGTCCCGGCCTGATTGGTTAATTGGTTAATGTAATCACATCCGCGTGATTAGGATCGCTTGTAGATGGAATAAATAATGATCCCCCCCTCACCCGCCCCCCACCCCTTGTTGTTCGATAAGAGGCTTCATTAGTGTTGAGAGTGACTTTTCCGTTTAGCGTTTCTCACTCTTATAGCACGACACAGATTCCCTGTGTTTCCCTTAACAAACTGTTGAGGCAAGTGTTGGTAGCGAGTAGCGCCTATGAAGGTCGGCACGGCACACGAGGGGCTGGGTCGCCAACTCCACGCCCGACCGCCTTTGTCTCCCCAGTGGCGATGTATATACACCGCACCATGAACTCATTTGAGGCCGAGTCGACACACACAGAAAAAATACAAACATCCCGCTTATAGTCTTAACAGACTGTAGACTCAAGTGGTGTTACCGAGGAGCACCTATGAAGGCCAGAACTACACAAAGGGGTGGGTGGCCAGCACCACGCTCCCAGTGTCTCCCCCATTGTGGAGGCTTACACAATGCACAGCAAGAAGCTCCCCGGTTCGAATTTCGCCTCGGGTGCCTTTCTGTGCGGAGTTTGCATGTTCTCCCCATGTCCGCGTGGGTTTTCGCCGGGCACTCCGGTTTCCTTGATCCCTTGAACGTGTGTTATTGGTGCTCCATACTATGGAGCACTGCCTTGCCTTGTCTGCGCTCTACTACCCAACCTCTGCAGCTCAAAAGACCTTGCAGAGTTCAATAAAAATGCAAATAAATGGGGAAACTGTCATATAACCATCACGCTTCTAAGAATCGAAAAGAAGAAGAATTGGTCGTGAAAGGGATTCGGAACCCGGGTCGCCGGGCTCGGAGCGCAATGCTGCTAATCACTGCGCGGCCGCTCCGCGTTTGTTTTCGGACGTGGCGCGGTCTCGGCGTGCGACCCAGTGGCCACTCGAGGCCATGAGCGGCGGTAACCGCGCGGCTCCCGGTCGCCCCCCACGAGGGCCCATCCGGGAGGCAAGTCGCCTTGTTGTATTGGGCCGGCGGGCTCTGGCTGCGATGCCCATGGGAGGCTAGTGGGACGCGACCGTCTCTGATTATGGTAATCATGACAATAGCTGCCATACAGACGTAATGATAACAATTACGATAAATGCTGCCACCGAACGCAGGGACGCGCGGGGAGTTGAGCCCGCGCGCGGAGTCTGCGTCAAGAGCCTCCCGTTTATAATAGTAATGATACGATGTGTAACGGAGCAGCACGGTGGCGGAGCGGTGAGTAGCGCTGCCGCCTCACAGCAAGAAGGACCCGGGTTCAAATCCCGGCCCCGGGTGCCTTTCTGTGTGAGGTTTGCATGCTCTTCCCCCGTGTCCGCGTGGGTTTTCGCCGGGCACTCCGGTTTCCTCCCACAGCCTAAAGCCATGCTGCTGCTGCATATGTTAATTTCCGTGCCGGCTAAATTGTCCCCCGGTGCCCTGCGATGGACTGGCGTTCCATCCTGGGTTTAGTCCTGCCGTGTGCCATGTGTCTGCCGGTATAGGCTCCGGCATGGTGGGTGGGTGGGTGGGGGTGGCAGCAAAGCCTGGAGTTTCTGAGACCACCTCTAACGCGAGCCCTGTAACGGGTCTCAACTTACGTAATTTGCTGAAGCTGTCCGCGGCTGGGAGTTGTAATAATTGGGGAACGGACGTGTAGGGGGAGGGGGGGAGGGCATCATCGGCGTGCCGCAAAATAAATGCGAAAACCCTCACAACGCCAGCTCCCGCGGCCAAGCACCTGTGATCAATAACGCGGCCTGTCACTCGACGTAATTGCTCTATTTTTTTTAATTCACCTTGAACAGATCCGGGTTCAGCAAATGACGGGACCCAGAAGCGCGCGCAGGTGACGCAGGCGAATCGCAAGTAATTATCAGATGATGAATCTTCCGCAGGAGGAGGGATTAATCAATAAGCCACTTCGGGTTTTTTTTTTTTCGTGGAACTAATTTCAAAAATGGGGGATGGAAGGCCGGTGTAGGTGGTTAGCGGCAAATTTCTGCGGACCTGGCGACCAGAGTTTGATTCACAGCCAGGGCGGGCGTCGATCGGGAGTGGAGTTTCCACCTCGCCAGGATTTACCCGGACAACATGGGGACTGGCCTCTGACTTCGGGTGGCAACAGTTCGGGAGCCTTGTCGGGCTCGTGTCTGTGAGTATCCGTAGGCGGCACTGCTTGCAAGGGTCGATATGAGTCACGGTTTGGTCTGTTTGGAAGGTGGCCAGCCCAGCGGAGAGCAATATCTGAATCCGATGGTTGCTACTCAGAGCTGTTCTTTCGGGATAGCCGTGTCGAGCAATCTCCCTCTCTGCCTCGCGATGTTTCGCCTCCCACGTTGGAAACATCGTCCCTCGCGAAACGAGGGAGAGAGGGGGTCGCTCAGTGACACGGCTATCCCGAAGGAACAGCTCTGAAGAGCAACCATCATGAATCGATCCGTGAAAACCTGCATCAGTACAATATCTGAATCCGTCTCATGGTTTCATGTTCGTTTTTTGTCTACGTCTTCATCAAGTAACATGTACAGCCGCTGGTTTCTGCTAGTAATTTGCAGAACTACAGTAAACAACGCCGGGGTCTGAGACAAACGGTATTTCGATCCTCTGTATGTCCTGTACATATGGTAGAGTTGACAAATAAAGTTGAATTGAATTGAATATAACGGAGTAAGTGTTCAGATGTATGTGTGGGCTCCTCGCGGTGGCGAAGCGGTTAGATAATAATAAATAAAGTTTATTTTTATTTTGATTTTTTGAATTGAATTGTGCCTTTTCCTTCACCTGCATTGACCAGCGTTTTGGGTAACGTATGGTCCAAACCGGTGTGGGGAGGCGTTCATCCAGCAGTGGATTGACAAATGACAATACAACTAATCTCCCAAGACTATGGTAGCAACGCGGGAGCGTGACCGACCCGGACGCCTCTCTCCCGCGACCTAGCGAGGGCTGCGTCTCTATTTTCTGTTGCTTTGGTTTTTATTGGTTGTTTTTTTCTTTCGTTGTTGACATGCCGTCCTCTTCGCGGCCCTTGTGCAGCGCTTTGTGACCCTCGGGTGAAAGGCGCTATATAAATTTATATTATTTTTATTACTACAAACGAAACGTCTCCATTTGAATGTTGACATAAAATTACCTGCGAATTAATTAATTTCGTGAAATAATTAAATAACTAGGCGCATCATTTCCTTTATTAGATTCTGTACAGTAATTTCTGTAACTGACGTCAGCGTGATGAATCCCTTAATCTCCGCGCGGCCTCCCCGATCAGAATATTAATCCGCTAATTGAGTAATTGCGTTCGCCGCGTAACTTCCCAATGACTAATTACAGCGCCGTTACATAATTGCTCGCACTCGGAGGAAATGAAATTTCACAAATTACGTAATGTAAATCATATTCGTCAAAATGCATCTCCATAATGCACGTAGCAGGAGCGATCTGCATAGGACGCTACATCATAATAATAGTAATAATAATTTAACATTTATAACGCGCACATATTCATTCAATGTCGAAGGTATTCATCGACGAGAGAACGACTCGGAGGCGCGAGGAAAGCGCAGAGAGGCGGAGGAGGCAGCCAGGCGGTTTGCCGGCGCCATATTGCCACACACTGCGTGTGTTCTCACGCTGTTCTGCGTGGGCTTCCTCCGAGTTCTCAGGTTTCCTCCCGCAACTTAAAAAAACACTCATTAATTAGTTGGCCGATAACATCATAATATATAGGAAGCAGGGCGGCACGGTGGCGTAGTGAGTAGCGCTGCCGCCTCACAGCAAGAAGCCACCGGGTTCGAATCTCGGCTTGGGTGCCTTTCCGTGTGGCGTTTGCATGTTCTCTCCCCGTATCCGCGTGGGTTTTCGCCGGGCACTCCGGTTTCCTCCCACAGCCCAAATACATGCTGTTGCGTAGGTTAATTAGCCTGCGGATTAAATTACCCCCATTTAGATAGATGTTTATCATTACAGCAGAAAAAATACCCAGTTAGCTTGCAAGCTCTTTACATGATTCATGCGACACAACAAACACGCGAATTGACAAAAAAGGACTACAACAAAATTAACCAAACAAAACCATCCATCCATCCATTTTCAGAAACCGATTAATCCTGTACAGGGTCGCGGTGATCCAAACAAAACCGAACACGAAAAATTACAATTTACACACAGCTGGCCTAGGAACGCCTGGGAATCCCCCCTCAGGAAGAGCTGGAATCTGTTGCTGAGGAAGGGGATGTCTGGTCCACTCTCCTTGGACTGCTGCCACCGCGACCCTCACCAGGACAAGCGGTTTAGAAAATGGATGGATAGACTGTGATGATGGACTGGCGTCCAATCATGAGTATAGCCCTGCCTTGCGCCCTGTGTCTTCCGGGACAGGCTCCGGCTCACCGCCACCCCGTACAGGATGAAGGGGTTTCTGAGAATGGATGGAAGGAGGTCGCCGTTTCCCACGTGCGAACCGCAGATGGCGACAGAGCGCCGCGCGGACTCGCGGTCCCGTCTCCCCGCTCCACTCATCGCCGCTCTGCGCGTGCAGAATGCAGACACTTCCATCCAGCCATCCATTTTTAGAAACCGCTTAATCCTGTACAGGGGTCGCGGTGAGCCGGAGCCTATCCCGGCAGACACAGGGCGAAAAGCAGGGGAACACCATGGATGGGACGCCAGTCCATCGCAGGGCGCCTGGGGAAATTTAGTCAGTACGCCAATTAACCTGGCAGCATGTCTTTGGACGGTGGGAGGAAACCGGAGTGCCCGGCGAAAGCCCACGCGGACACGGGAAGAACATGCAAACTCCACACAGAAAGGCACCCCGAGCCGAGATTCGAACCCGGGACTTCTTGCTGTGAGTTGCAGATGTTACATTTTTATTGCGCAATTTACGCGGTGACGTCAACACGCGCTCTTACTTTTTATTCTGCAACTTAGGCGGTGACGTCAACACGCATCATAAAAGGCGCCGATACGCCTCGGTTCTTGGCGGAGGGTGCTGTAGCTCAGTGGGTTGGGCGCTCGGCTGGCAACGCGGAGGTGTCGGGTTCGCGTCCCACCGTACAAAGCCGAATAAATACGGCACGAGAGTTGCACCCTCCAGACAAGGTAAGCGTGATTTCAGAAATAGTGAGTATACAGATAAGTGCATAACTGCATGGTGCATCTGAGCACCATGGATTCAGTGGAAGACACTCAACCGCCTGAGAACTAGAACGGGACGAACAAAAGATGCTTTGGTCAGATGGGGGCTACAAGACCGGCCCAACCACCTGTGAATGTGGAGAAGCAGACCATACTATGGAACACTGCCTTGTCTGTGCTCTACTACCCAACCTCTGCAGCTCAAAAGACCTTGCGGAGTTCAATGAAAATGCAAGGGGCTGTGGCTCCCCCTCCCGGTGAGGATGGCCGCAGCACGGGACCGAATTTGGTTGTTATTTTTTGTAACCAGAAGACTTTAAACTAACTGCCACCAAAGAGGCTCGCGCAGCCGTAGTAACTCTGTTAGTCTCCCAACACCGGAGACCCGGGTTCAAATAATAATATAATTTTATATAGCGCCTTTCACCCGAGGGTCACAATGCGCTGCACAACGGCCGCGAAGAGAACGGCATGTCAACAATGAAAAGTAAATAATGTTTTTGTTGTTGTTGGTTGATTTATTATTATTTTTATTATATATGTATTTATTTATTTACTTTAAATTATTTTCGTCAATTCGCATGTTAGGGGGTCAAGGTAGAAGCGTTCACGTCGCGATCCCTGTCAGGTAGTACTTGGTATTGCCTGCGAATTCTACCAAACACTTCGAAGCCAAGCTGAAAGACAACCATGTCCAGAAGCTAGCCATCGTGCTTCGAAGAATCGCAAAGAAGAAGATTCGCATGTTTGTTGTGTCAGTGACTAAATTGCCCCCGGTGCCCTGTGATGGACTGGCGTCCTATCCTGGGTATAGTCCTGCCTCGCGCCCTGTGTCTGCCGGGATAGGCTCCGGCTCACCGCGGCCCTGTACAGGATTAAGCGGTTTCTGACAATGGATGGACGGTATTACCTTCGGCAAACTTCACAGATTGGCACGGTGGGTGGCGCGGTGAATAGCGCTGCCGCCTCACGGCAAGAAGGTCCCGTGTTTCCCACCTCTGCCCACCGTGTCCCACAAAAACCCCAAAAATATTGCTGATTTTTCCGTTCTCTATCGTTGTTGGAGTGCCGTTCTCTCCGCAGCCCTGTGCAGCGCATTGTGACCCTCGGGTGAAAGGCGCTCTATTATTATTATGACCGTGTCCCCGCCGTGTCCCCGTTAGCTGGTCGGCACGAACCGAGACCTCCGCGCGCATTAATCCCGGGGCGCTAAGAGGCCGCGGGGCGCGCGCTTCCCCTTTACACACGGGGAGCTCATTAACGCGGGTGTTATGGACCAATTAAAGCGGTTAACTCATCGAGTTTTCCAAAACTCTTAAGTGTATACTTCCCGTGGCTAGACAAGCCCATCGGTAAAGTGCTTTTGATTCATTATTCAGTCGGGGTTCCCCAGCGCGCGGATGAGCGATGCTTTAACGCGCGGTTCACCGGTGAGCGTCGTATACGGAGCGCCGTGTTAGTGTCTGAGGGCGTGGGAGCTGCCCTGGGGGAGCGCGGGAACGCGTCTCGAGCGGAGCGATCGGTGCTGATGGCTCACGAGAGACTCCTACTGATGAACTTGCTCAATTCGAGAAATAATAATAAAAAATAATGTTACATTTATAACGCGCACATATTCATTCAATGTCGAAGGTATTAATTGACGAGAGAACGACTCAGAGGCGCGAGGAAAGCGCAGAGAGGCGGAGGAGGCAGCTAGGCGGTTTGCCGGCGCCATATTGCCACACACTGCTTCCTATATATCATGATGTTATCGGCCAAATAATTAATGAATGAATGTTTTTTTACTTGTGGGAGGAAACCGGAGATCCTGAAGGAAACCCACGCAGAACAGGGGGAGAACACACAAACTCCACACAGAAAGGCGTCCGAGCCGAGATTCGAACCCGGGGCCTTCTTGCTGTGAGCCGCAGATGTTACCAATGCGCCACCCTGCCGCAGAAAAAAATCCCCGGCGAGCTTGCAAGCTCTTTACTGGATTCCTGCATAGACATAACAAACATGCGAATTGCTAACAATAATTAAAATATATTCAAGATTCATAAATAACCCACGAGGTCGTCTTTGCAGAGTCGCTGCTCCCCCGCCCCTCGCGAGGGGGTGGGGAGTGGGGGGTGGTGGGTGGGCAATGTCGGATCGTTTAAACGAAGCACGAAGCTGCCCACTCGTCGCTCAGTGTTTCGGTGGAGGAGTGCCGGCGCCTCAGCTGTGGGGGGGGAAGCGGAGCGGGTGTTGTTGGCACCTGCCCACCTCCTCCCCCCTTCCCCCATCCAAGCCAGGTTCCAGTACGCATAGCTCCGACGCCGAGCGTCAATTATTATCACCTCGGGGTCAGTGACCAGAGCGAGCTCTGTCCGCGCGCGGCACCAGGTCAGCTGGTGTCACCACCACGATTTGAGCGGCTCCAATATCTGTTATGAAGCACGCTCGAAGTGAGTGATGTGGAAAATACAATAACTGGTTTCAAAAACGCGATCTCAAGCGCCGTGTGAGACTTTAAAGGATGACGTCTCTGAGCTTTGGAGCTGCTGAGTCGATACCGCCCGTGATGAGGGCGCCGTTGCCACGCGGCGTGGCTCCGCGCGAGTGGGGAGCCGGGTCCCAAGCGGCCGTCAAAGCACGAAGGCCGTACATCAGACTGCGCGGGGATATCAGATTCACGCCGCGCGCGACCCAATCTTAATTTTCATCCGATTTTTTTTCGCAAAAAATGCCTTTAACGATATCAGCAGCCTCGATGCGGTCGATGTCCTCACAACTGGGAAGCGAGGCAGGTGGTTGGTGTGAGCCTCCCGCGACTTTTAAAAAACAAATGCAATTAGTTATTATGGGCCGATAACATCACGATGTAGGGGAAGCGGCGCGTGGCAAAATGTTGGCGCCGGCAACCTGCATGGCTGCCTTCCCCCCCCACCACTCCCCGCCTCTCTGCGGTTTCCTCGCGTCTCTGAATAATCGTTCTCTCTTCGAATGAATAACCTTCGAAAATGAATGAATACGTGCCACGCCTGGCTCAGTCGGTTTGTTGTGAGTTGCTGAAGAGGTGACTTTTTAAAAGTGTTTTTAAGGTTGTGGGGGACTGTGTAAGGCGTAATAAATGTGGCCACAGGCTCTTCCGGGTTGTGGGTGCCGCGACCGAGAATCGGCGTTGTGCGAAGGTTGTGCGTGAGCGCGGTGTGTGGAATAGGTGCTGTGAAGATCTGCGTAGAGTGCGGGATTGTGTTGGGGCGAGTGGCCGGTGTAGTGATGCGAGGTGTTTAGGGTGTCCTGTGTGGCTAGCGTGGTGGCATATTATTGCTGTTTTGTAAGTGATGCGTTGGTGGATGGGTAGCCAGTGTAGAATCTCCATGCATTTTGTGGTTGGTTGGTCGCTCGCTTTGATGTTGAGGACTGCATGTGCTAGCTAGGTGGTTTTGAAACGTTGCGGTCTTCAAAAGTCTAGATGGTAAACCGGCACGCGTAGAGCAGGTGTGGGCGCGCGGCTGGTCCACGTGACGGGCAGCAGAGGGCACCGCAGCAACACCCACCGTCATTGAACTCTACTATGCGCCCCACGGTCAACCCACACTTCGAATTCGATTCGATTCTACGAAGCGTGATGGTTATATGACAGTTTACCATTGCAACAAGTTATTCTTTAGATGCAGACAGCCCGTCAACATTTAGAGATATAAAATAGTCAGTGCTGGCCTTCAAGGCGGGCGGGCATTGGCCTCTCTTCTTGCTCCAGACTGAGGGGCTTCTGGCATCTGTTGAGCTTCTGGACATCGTTGTCTTTCAGCTCGGCTTCGAAGTGTTGAGTAGAATTTGCAGGTAATACCAAGTATTACTTGACAGGGATCGCGACGTGAACGCTTCTACCCACACCGAGTCACGGCAGGTTTTTATCTAGACGTGAATTCCGACCCCTTTGACCTCTTGACTTTGAATCGGCTAAATTCTCCACGTGTCGCGCGCCTCTGAGTCGTTCTCTCGTCGAATGAATACCTATGACATTGCATGAATATGTGCCCCGCGTTATGAACGTCAAATTACTATTTTTATTATAACCCAGTCCCGCTAACAGCCACCCCGGCCTCGGCGCGACCCAGTGACCCTCGGACGCCGTTACCGTGAATCCCAGTGTGAGACTCCAGAGCGAGTCGCGTCTGAAAACGCAACCCGCTCCAGCGGCGTCCGCCTCCCGGCGGCAAATCTTGTCCCGAACTCGTGTTCCCCACATCACTTACACTGCCCACGCTCCCCTCGCCCCCTCCTCGTCTCGCCTATATCTTTCTCTTTTTGGTAATTTCCCAGGAGAGAGCGGTGAAGCGGCGCTCATTAAGGCCCTAAAAATCTCATCACCTGCATCGTCCCCCCCCCGCCTCACCTCCCTCCCCGCCCCACGCGTTTATCAGCGCGGCCAGGATTTTGGCTCCTTCCTGCTGCTCCTGACTCCGGGTTAATTCCGTCCGCTCCTCCTCCCGCTAAGCCAGTCTTCTCCTAAATCCGCCGACTACTCATCAAGCCTCCTCCAGTCGTTTAAAAGCCTGTGCCCGGTCTCTGGAGAGCTCAGGAGCTAAGCAGGAATTTTGAGCCTGGATAGGGACTCAGTAATTCATTGCCAGATGCCGCTTAATTCTGTACAAGGTTTTAGCAAGCGAGAGCCTATCCTGGCAGACACAGGGCGGAGGGCAGTGCTGTACCCAGGTTGGGACGCCAGTCCATCACAGGGCACCGGGGGCAATTTAGTTCGCAGGCCGATTAACTAAAGCATATCAAAGGTAAAGACATTCAACGTTGAGTGGGAATGGTGCAAACATCGGAACCTTCAGAACACGAAACAACGTTAGCAATCACAACCAGGCAGAAATTTCAATTCTAACTGGGATCTAAGTTTAGGTAATGGACGGTAGTGACTAGCATCAAGCATAGCATTGCACACAATGACTCGGAGCGCGGAGTCGAACCTGCTGCGTTATGGGTGGCAGGGTGGCGCATTGGTAACATCTGCGCCTCACAGCAAGAAGGACCCGGGTTCGAATCTCGACTCGGGCGCCTTTCTGTGTGGAGTTTGTGTGTTCTCCCCCTGTTCTGCGTGGGTTTCCTCCGGGTTCTCCGGTTTCCTCCCACAAGTAAAAAAAAACACTCATTAATTATTTGGCCGATAACATCATAATATATAGGAAGCAGCGTGTGGCAAATATGGCGCTGGCAAACCGCCTAGCTGCCTCCCGGCCTCTCTGCGCTTTCCTCGCGCCTCTGAGTCGTTCTCTCGTCAATGAATACCTTCGACATTGAATGAATATGTGCGTGTTATAAATGTAAAAGTATTTGTATTGCTACGTCTTGTTTACTAAAGGACCTTTTTGCCGTTGTACAAATACATTAGAAAATACGAGGTTTAACCCTTTCCGGCAATAAGAACACAGTGTTAAGATGTTTAAACACTAAGTGGACACCTTTTTGCAAAGGCTCCAGTGTGCAGGCAGCCACACATACTTATTTTTGCATGGTTTTGCCGCAAGCATGTGTGGCTGCCTGCACACGGGAGCCTTTGCAAAAAGGTGTCCACTTAGTGTTTAAACATCTTAACACTGTGTTCTTATTGCCGGAAAGGGTAAAACCTCGTATTTTCCACTTTATTTGTCTTGTGTACTGTTTGTCGCCTCTCCATGGGAACGATCGGTGCGCCAGGAATCCCAGCGGCGGAGTGAGACGCCGCGAGTCCGCGCCGCTTGTTGGTAATTTGCACGCGCCTGTTATGACTCGGGCGAGGCGCTGGTTTACTGTGGAGGATGATGAGGTCACGGGGTCGGGCGTGTTTGTAACACAGGCGGCACCATCATCATCATCATCCATCATCAGCCGTCACCTATTTATCATCTGCATTCCTAACATCGCCCCCTACGCCCCCGTGATCAAAGACGAAGATCCCCACACCCCCCGTATAGCCTTCACAGACTGCAGGGTGAAGCACCGTTAGCGAGCGCCTGTGAAGGTCGACACGGCACACGAGGTGGTAGCTAGGTAGATAGATAGATGTTAATTATTACGGCAGAAAAATAGCCAGTGAGCTTGCGAGCTCTTTACGGGATTCCTGCGACACAACAAACGTGTAGGTGACCAACACCACGCCCGGCCGCCTTTGTCTCCCTAGGAGCGATGGTCGTGAGTGGGTACCGAACTCGGTGTTGCCGGGTTCGTAGCCCAGCGCGCTAACCAAGATAGGGGCCTCTAGTGGCTGCAGCGGGGGTCACACGAACCGAGTATATGCGCCGAATACGTAATCGCACAAGCAGCGGCCAGGTGGCGCGGTGAACGGCGCTGCCGCCTCACAGCAAGAAGGCCCGAGGTTCGAATCCTGGCTCGGGTGCCTTTCTGTGTGGAGTTTGCATGTTCTCCCCGTGTCCGCGTGGGATTTTTTGCCGGGCACTCCGGTTTCCTCCCACGGTCTAAAAAACACGCCGCTTCATAGGTTAATTGGCCTGCGGACTAAATTGCCCCCGATGCCCTGTGATGGACCGGCGTCCAATAATGGGTATACCCTGCGTTGCGCCCTGTGTCTACCGGGATAGCCTCCGGCTCACCGCAAACCCTGTAGAAGAATTAAGCGGTCTCTGACAACGCATGGAAGGATGTTATCGCACAAGGGAGGTATAGACGGCGGTGTCCGGGAATCGATATTAAATTATCTATGAATCGTTACAGAGCGCCTTCCCCCCGCCGCACGCAGCACAGGGCGCCCCGCTGATAATCGTATCGCCCTCTGCCCAGTCGAGGCTCACCGGCTCTCAAACTTTTCAGGAGGATCCTGACACATCGGGACGTCCGTGAAATTCCACTCACGGACGCGTCTGTCTTGTTACACGTGAACCGGGCGGGCAAGTCGAATTAGATTCGATTCTTCGAAGCGTGATGGTTATATATGACAGTTTCCCATTGCAATAAGTTCTTTAGTTGCAGACAGCCCTTCAACATTTAGAGATATAATAGTCAGTGCTGGCCTTAAAGGCGGCGGGCATTGGCCTCTCTTCTTGCTCCAGACTGGCATCTGTTGAGCTTCTGGACATCGTTGTCTTTCAGCTCGGCTTCGAAGTGTTTGGTAGAATTTGCAGGTAATACTTGACAGGGATCGCGACGTGAACGCTTCTACCTTGATCCCCAAGTGTCAGTGAGCACCCATGAAGGCCGGCACGGCCCACGAGTGCGGGAGGGGTGGGGACAGTGCCAATCAATCCTCCACGACAGACGTAACCTTCACCCAACCGTGCCCGAGACAGACGGCAGTAAACGCTCACTGTTATGATGGTTGATTATACAGTATACGGGCTGCGAGGGGGTTAACAGCGCTAATGCAGCGCCCTGGGGGCAATCAGGCACCCGTCACCCCCGCCCCCCGCCCCCCACCCCCGCCCCCCCGTGCCCTCACCCAGGACGCAGTTGCCCCCCAGTGCCCGGCACCGTCTGCCCGGTTGGCATCGCGGCACCTGGAGCCCGGACTCTCGCGAGCCGCGTGCCCTCGCGAGCCACGTGCCCTCGCGAGCCACGTGACAGATGGATTACGTGTCCGTTTGTCTGTCTATGTGTGTGGGGGGGGGGTCTGGGTTGGTGTGTGGCCACCCACCCCCTCGTGTGCCGTGTCAGCCTTCAAAGGTGCTACTTGATAACAGCACTTGACCCTACAGTCTGTTAGGGCTACACGGGGGAGCTTTGTATTTGTCTGTGTGTGTGTGTGCGAGGAGCAGTGGCTATCCTCACAGACAGACCCGAGGTCCAATCCCGCTCATGGCCAAAACCAGTTACGATTTTCTGAACCTGGGTACAGCTCGGCCTAGCCCCCTGTATCTGCTTGGATAGGCTCCAGCTCACCTCAACCCTGGACAGGATTAAGCGGTTTCTGGCAATGGATGGATGGATGGCAATGGATGAATGATTATTACAACGAGGGTGATGCTGAGGCTGCCGATGAGGCTGGTGGGATGATGATGATGATGATGGGACGCGTTACAGGATGCAGGTCCCACGCAGAGTCGAGGTGTGTGAGTGGAGATTAAAGCGCCTGGGTGATGCGGCGCCCGCTCGCTCGCTCGCTCACGGCTCCCAATTAGAGGCGCGGGAGACGGCGTCCCGCTATCTCTAATGAGGCGCGTTCCTTCTCGTTATCGCGCCCCGGCGTCAAGGCGCCATCGCGCGCCGATACGAAAACAATAGGCCCCGGTTCGAATCCCGGCTCGGGGGCCTTCCTGTGTGGAGTTTTCATGTTCTCCCCGTGTCCGCGTGGGTTTTCGCCGGGCACTGCTGTTTCCTCCCACCGTCCAAAGAAATGCTGCCAGGTTAATTGGCCTACTGAGCAAATTGCCCCGGGTGCCCTGCGATGGACTGGCGTCCCAGCCTCGGTATACCGCTGCCTTGCGCCCTGTGTCTGCCGGGATAAGCTCCGGCTCACCGTGACCACGTACAGGATTAAGCGGTTTCTGAAAATGGGTGGATCGAAGAAGGGCGACAAACCGTGTGGACGCGTGGGCGCCCGGAACTCTCTCCGAGTCGCGTTCGGTCCTCGGAAGGGTTTGCGTGAGTTTGTACCGCTGTTGCTGCTGCTGCCACCGCTCCCCACGCAGCATCTACACCGCGGCTGAAGGCCTGTGAAACCACGGTGAGGGTGGGGGCGGTGAGGGGATTCGGTGAGGGGGGGAGCTCGGGGAGGCAACCCCCGTGTTTGGGGTTACGCGAGGCGGCAGGACGTGCAACAGGTCGCTGCTGCACGTGCCCCGTTGCGAGCGCGCCGAGTTGGGATCGTTTAATGACGCTCTAGGTGTGTATTTAGTATCGTTTTACGAGTTCTTGCCGGAGCCATCTGGCGTGCTCGACCCTGGAAATAACGTTAGGGCGCGAGTCGGGGCGCCAGGGCTGCCAGAGCAAATCTCGCCACGACTCGCGCGGCACCAGATGTCCGCGCGAGAAGTGGCGGGAGGTGCGAGCGGTGTCCCGGCGCCTGTCTCCACCGTGGTGGTGCGTCTCTCCACCAGCTGTCCACCAACTCTTGACCGGTCTCCGTCCACCGATTCGTAAGAACAACGGTAGTGCAGGCAGTCCCCCGGGTTACGAACGAGTTCCGTGTTTAAGTTTGTCTGTGAGTCGAATTTGTACGCAAGTCGGAACCGTTACGTACGGTTCACATTTAGCGTCAATTAGACAAATGTTTGTCTTAGTGTATAGTAGGTATTTTACCTAAAATATCTTAAATATAATAATACGGTGATAATACACCGCTGAAAACGGGCAGTGCTTTGAGCATAGTGAGGTTCTGTTTGTGAGTTTAGGTCATGTGAAGGTGTGTAAGTGAAGTGCACCCGTCGATATACCGGAGCAAACGAAAGAGCTCCGGTATATCGACGGGTGCACTTCACTTACACTATGAATAACATTGGTCATGAAAGCCTTCGAGTTAATAGTGCTTTGAGCGTCGCGCAAAGTAGTCCGCTCGTTCATTAGTACGAACCATTGTATGTAACTCGATTTGTTTAAAATAATAGGCTTTACGGAGGTACGTGCCATAAGTACGGGCGTTCGCAACCCGGAGACTGCCTGTACAATTTGTATTGATGTAGGTTTTCACGTCTCGATCCGTGATGGTTGCTCTTCAGAGCCGTTCTTCTTCTCAACCCTGCAACCTCCCCCCGCCACCACACACCACCTCCTCCACCCCTTTTTTTCAACCCGCAGCTACGCGGCGCGTACGAGTTGAAAAGTGCAAGAAAATATAATTTTCAGACAGACTTCACATGAGCCGTAAATAATGGAACAAGCAACGCCTCGCGGTGTGTGCGCGCCCACACGGAGGCCAGATCCCTCTGTCAAGCCCCGCGAACACCTCGCTGCTTTTGTTGTTACTGTGAGGAGATACTTCCGAGAACGGAAACTTCACGACCCCAATTGTTGTAAATAGTGCCACTTATTGAACCCCAGTAAAGTCTCGCAGACTCAATACAAGGCGCGTCCGGCCGCATCGTAACGATTGGACAAAGTACTGATGTAGGTTTACACGGCTCGATTCATGATGGTTGCTCATCAGAGCTGTTCTTTCGGGATAGCCGTGTCACTGAGCGATCTCCATCTCTCTGCCGCGACGTTGGACGATGCTTCCAACGTGGGAGGCGAAACGTCGCGAGGGTCAGATAGCTAGATAGATGTTTATTATTACAGCAGAAACATTCCCAGTGAGTTTGCTCGCTAACGGCACTTGCTCCTGCAGTCTGTTAAGGATAATGTGGGGGATTCTGTGTATCTGGCTTGTCTTTGTCTTGCGTGGGGCGTGCGTGGGGTGTGTGTGGTGGGTGCTTGAGCTGGTACGGTGCGTGGGTGGTGTGTGGGGTGATGCGTGCGTGGTTGATTGGTGGGTTGGTGGTGCGCGGTTGTTGCGTGGGGGTTGGGGTGCGTGGGGTGATGCGTGCGTGGGTGAGCGGTGGGTGGGTTTTGGTGGCGCGCGGGTCGGGGTGCGTGGGGGGTGTGTGGGGGGTTGGTGCGTGGGGTGATGCCGTGGGGGGTGAGCGTCAGACAGGGGCGTCGCTCCAAGAGAGAGAGCGCGCGCGCGCGGCCCAGATTGATGGCGCCACTTGCTCAATAATTCAGCCCCAATTCGGATTATTATAGACGGATGATGGATTCCTGTGTGTTGATGGCAGTGCTGGGGAGGGAGGGAGGGAGCCGACGAGAGCCGCTCCACGCGCCACGTTGAGGTTATTTGACCAAACGTTACCGCGGTGCTGGGTGCGTGCAGGGGGAGCGGTGGTGCAGCGGTTAGCGCGCGGCGCTCCTAACCCCGGCAACTCCGGTGGGATTCCCGCTCACGGCCAACAGCAGGTGACGATTTTCTGATCCGATCCTGGGCCTGCCCTCAGTCGACTCATCCTCCAATGGGTAACCTGGTGCGGTGTTGAAACAGCGCCACCGGGAAGACAAAGGCGGCCGGGCGCCGTGCCGCCCACTCACCCCCTGTACAGTACTCGCTAACAGCACTTGACCGTACACTTTGCTGAAGCTATACGGGAGATCTTTGTCTTTGGGGGGAGTGGGGAGATAGGACCATAGCCACTGGAGCACAGAAGTACAGCACAACATAACATCGTGCTCCCCTGCCCTTTGCTGCGGGTCACTGACTCCGATCCTCTTCCGACCTTAGGCGTGCGCCTGTCGCCCATCCAAGGGCTACTATCGCGCCTCAACCCCTACTTACCTTCGGAAGCCTGACGAGATAGGGGCACATTTCCAGCGATTTTTTTTTTCTGCACCGGCTTGCACTTCCTCTTAGACGGATATATTTTTGGCTTTCCCTCAAAACAACCCCACGAGCCGCCCGCGAAAATCCGCGGGGCTATAAAACGCCTCCGCGTGCCGAGACGCGGCCGGCGTGACTATATGTGGGAATATTTCACAGCTTTGACCGCAAGCTATCCTCTCCTCTCCTCTCTCTCTGTCTCGCCACGCTCTCGCTCTCTCCATATCTCTATCGGCGAGCCGAGGCCGCTTGACGTTGCCCAAGCTCTGCCTTTGTCGAGGCAGCTGCAGACGATCGTAAAATAAGAATCCCATCTCGGGATGTTGGCCAAGGCGAGGATGACTTCGATCTGTCCCACGTCCCGTGATGTTCACAGCGGCCTACCCCGAGTCGGGATTCCACGCGGCTCCCCACGCTTCAATACTCTCCACGGGCAGTGCCGGATTCGCCGGGGCACTCCGGTTTCCTCCTACCGTCCAAAAAAATGCTGCCAGGTTAATTGGCCTACTGAGTAAAATTGCCCCAGGTGCCCTGCGATGGACTGGCGTCCCAGCCTCGGTATTCCCCTGCCTTGCGCCCTGTGTCTGCCGGGATAGGCTCCGGCTCACCGCGACCCAGCCTGTACGGGATTAAGCGGTTTCAGAAACTGGATGGATGGATGGCTGTGCCGGATTAAGGCATGCGCTGTAGGGGCTGCAGCCCAGGGGCCTCGGCCAGCTAGAGGGCCTCCAGAGATTAAGTGGAAAAGGTATTTCATTTATGAAGAGCTGGAATCTGTTGGTGAAGAAAGAGATGTCGGTCCACTCTCCTTGGACTGCTGCCACCGCGACCCTCACCAGGACAAGCGGCGAAAACCCACGCGGACGCGGGGAGAACATGCAAACTCCGCACAGAACGGCGCCCGAGCCGGGAGTCGAACCGGGGTACTTTTTGCTGTGAGGCGGCAGCGCTCGTCGCTGCGCCACCGTGCCCGAGGGCCCGGGTGGGACCGGCTCCCGGGCTCGAACCCTGCGTTCCGAGCTCTTGTTCCCTCTCCTCGTTCCGCGATACCACGAATTGTCTCTCAATTTTGCTACCGGTCGCCAGTCGGTTTTAAGTTATAGTATTTTCTAAACATATTTGACGGTTGCTCTTCAGAGCTGTTCTGTCGGCAGAGCCGTGTCACTGAGCGCTCTCACCAGTGCAGGATTTAGACTCGGTGATGGCCCAAAGCTATATAAAGCTTTGAGGCCCCTTGTTAAAATAAAATAAATGTGGGCTTCAACTCTTCGTTGGTTTGCAATTCAACCAATTCTTCGTGTTATTAGATTTCGGTTTCTTCAACACTTAAAAAATGTGTATAAAACCCAATCTGGAATCTTTATTGAGGCCCTGCGGATTGTGAGGCCTTAAGCTGTAGCTTGTTTAGCTCATGCATAAATCCGGCACTGGGTCTCACACTCTCTCCTCGCGACCTGTCGCCTCCCACGTGCGACGAGAGACACGGCAGTCCCGAAAGAAAAGCTTTGAAGAGGAGCCGTCGTGAATCGAGCCGTGACAACCCACATGAGTACCCAGAGCTTGAAAACCCACATGAGTAGCAAGATGTGTGAGACTGAGTGAGGCGGACCCGGCTAAATACGGGATCATTATTCCACTTATCGTCATAATAACATGAGTGCGCCGCGACTCGGTAAATGACCTTTACTGAGCAGCGCAGATGCTCCGCTCTTAATTACAGTGTGCGCTGTCAGCCCCCGCGGGGCTGTTTCTATCACCCGGTTATGTCTGCACCCCCATCCCCCACTCTCTCCTCTCTCTCCACTCTCACTAGTCTCTCTCCACTCTCTACACACACTCTTCACTCGCTTGGGCGGCAGGGTGGCGCAGTGGTAACATCTGCGCCTCACAGCAAGAAGGCCCCGCGTTTGAATCTCGCTCCCGGGCGGCTTTCTGTGTGGAGTTTGTGTGTTCTTCCCCTGTTCGGCATGGATTCTCATCCGGGTTCTCCGGTTTCCTCCCACAACTTAAAGAAAAAACACTCATTCATTATTTGGCCGATAACGTCATAATATATAGGGAGCAGTGTGTGGCAATATGGCGTCGGTAAAATCGCCTGGCTGCCTCCTCCGCCTCTCTGCGCTTTCCTCGCTACGCCTCTGAGTCGTTCTCTCGTCGAATGAGTACCTTCGACAGTGAATTAATATGTGCGCGTTATAACCGTAAAATTAGTAATATAATGGAGAGAGTGAGGAGATAGAGAGAGAGTTGAGAGAGCGGGAGTGTGTTTGACCGAGCGGTGTGTGTTTGGCTGAGCGGGGTGTGTTTGTGTTTGGCTGAGCTGCTGGAGGTTTGGTGAGTGGGG
>JAZEWU010000005.1:6795822-6807227 GCA_036362915.1 Geotria australis
CGGCTCACCGCGACCCAGTATAGGATTAAGCGGTTTCTGAAAATGGATGGATTGATGGATTATTATTATCATCATCATTGGCGGCGGTTCCGAGTTCTATGTAAATACTGTCTGACTGCTGTGTAAGTGCTGTCTGAGCACCACTGTCATCATCGTCATTATCAACCCGGCTGGCTGTGCTGTCCGCTCCGCCAACTGCTCCTGCTGCCCCGCTCGGTTATCCCGCTCAGCTACACCTCCCGGTTACCCCACTACCCTGCTCAGCTACCCTGCTACACCGCTACCCCGCTACTCCGCCCAGCTACCCCACTACCCCGCTACTCCACTACCCAGCTACCCTGCTACCCCACGCAGTTACCCTGCTTCCCTGCTCAACTACCGCGCTACCCCACTACCCCTGCCCAGCTACCCCGCTAGCCCGCTCTGTGTCCCTGCTGAGTGTGTCCTGTCTCCCCTCCTCCGTAGCGGCGGCAGAAACGGCGCCATGAACCCGCAGTGCGAGACGATCGTGCGGCTCGCGCACGCCAGGGTCACCTGTCTCGAGCAGCTGGGGCGCGGACGCAACGCCACGCGGAGCCACGGTACGGCTCACTCACACCACAGGCAGGCTCACCGGCACGCAGACTCACCGTCACACAGACTCACCAACGGGCAAACTCAACAACGGGCAGACTCACCGTAAAGCAACCTCACTAACGGGCAGACTCAAATGGAGACTGACGAACAGGTAGACTCACCCACAGGCAGACTCACCATCACGCAGACTCCCCGTCACGCAGAATCACCGCTTCGCCACAAAACACATCACGCCGTTTGCCGCTCAGTGTGACAGCCACTATCAGTGGTTATCACGCTCGGCGCCGGTCTGATCCGATCTCTGGGCGCGGCGGGTTAAAGGCAGTTGCCGGATTTCTTCAACGTTAGGAACAGCACCTCCCACCCTACACCCCGCCTCTGTCCACCCGGCTGAAAACATGGGTTCGTCACAGATGTAGGGTTTTCACGGCTCGATGGGTGATGTCACAGATGTAGGGTTTTCACTGCTCGATGGGTGACAATCGATCTGGAGAGCGGCTCTTTTCCAGACGGCCGTGTCGAGTGTTTGTCCTCTCGTCTTTCTTCGTGACGTTTCGCCTCTGTCGTTGTTGACATGCCGTTCTCTCCGCGGCCCTTGTGCAGCGCTGTGTGACCCTCGGGTGAAAGGCGCTCTATAAAATGCTATTATTATTATAATCCGTGAAGAATGCAGCACAGTTAAGTGAGTCGACGGGCGGGTTGCGTGTGGTGGGACAAAGTGTGGGTACTCCAACCTCTCGCCAGAAGGTTGTGGCCCTTCTTCACTTAGCAGGGGTGTGAGCGAGTCGTTGCAGGGGTTGCTCCTTGCTTGTTGTGTCGCAGGAGTCCCGTAAAGAGCTTGCAAGCTCACTGGGTATATTCTGCTGTAATACTAATAATTAACATTTATAACGCGCACATATTCATTCACTGTCGAAGGTACTCATTCGACGAGAGAACGACTCAGAGGCGGAGAAGGCAGCCAGGCGGTTCGCCGGCGCCATATTGCCACACACTGCTTCCTGTATATTATGATGTTAACGGCCAAATAATTAAAGAGTGTTTTTTTTAACTGGGAGAAAACCGGAGAACCCGGAGGAAACAAACTCCACACAGAAAGGCGCCAGAGCCGAGATTCAAACACTGGGGCCTTCTCGCGTGAGCCGCAGATGTTACCACTGCGCCACCCTGCCACCCATAATAAAAACATCTATCTATCCATCTATCTATACAATGCCCGCCTTTAAAGGCCAGCACTGACTATTATATCTCTAACTATTGAAGGGCTGTCTGCAACTAAAGAAGAACTTGTTGCAACGGGGAAACTGTCGTATCACCATCACGCTTCTAAGAATCGAATTCGAAATCCGTAACGTGAAAACCATTGTAAAGTGAGACCAATAATACCGTAACACTGTTTTATACGAAAGGGATGTCTGGTCCACCCTCTTTAATAATAATAATAATATTTGTAACGCGCGCATATTCTCCGGACGCGTTGCACCCGTTGATTCGGAGGCGCGGAATCCACTTGTCCTGAGTTTTAGAAAACGGATGGACGGATGGATAGTCAATCGTATTTTGAAGGCCATCGTGAAGCGAGGGACCACTGTATAGTTTATGCAACGCAACAGGTTCGATGAATTCCGGTCGGGAAAGTTTTTTTCCCTCGGTCGATGTTTTGATTGTAATTTATTTATTCCAAGGGGCGGCGCGGCGGTGAGTAGCGCTGCCGCCTCACAGCAAGAAGGTCCCGGGTTCGAATCCCCGCTCGGGTGCCTTTCTGTGCGGAGTTTACACATTCTCCCCGTGTCTGCGTGGGTTTTCCACCGGACACTCCGGTTTCCTCCCACCGTCCAAAGACATGCTGCCAGGTTAATTGGCGTACTGACTAAATTTCCCCAGGCGCCCTGTGATGGACCGGCGTCCCATCATTGGTGTTCCCCTGCCTTGCGCCCTGTGTCTGCCGGGATAGGCTCCGGCTCACCGCGACCCTGTACAGGATTAAGCGGTTTCTGAAAATGAATGAATGAATGAATGTTATACATTTGTCATTTTTCATCTGTTCCTTTTCTCTTTGGTTGGTGGTTCGTTTCTGTGTAACTTTGGTGTTTTGTTTTTGTTGTCTTCCATGCTCTTGTTGCTTGTTTTTTTTTTGTCTCTTTTGTGCGGCCTACTCCTGGCGCGGTTCGTGTTAGTCCTGCCTTGCCTAGACTCACCTCGTGTCGTTGCCCAGCTGTCGCGTGTGGAAGTTGTGTTTTTGTTGTTGTGGGTGGCTGCGGTTTTTTTCTTTTTTTGCTGTTGCGTGTGTTCTTGTGCTTCATTGTTGGTTGCTTGATTTGGATTGGCGTTGTTTCCCCTCCTGTCTGTCTCTCTGTCTTCCTGTCTCCTGTCTCTGTGTCCCTATGCCTCAGCCTCCCTCCCTGTCTCCCTCCGTGTTTGTCTTTAAGGAAGTGACGGCCATCTTAGGGGACGCTGGCAGATTTTTGCCGCTCTTAAGATTTGCCAGGTTCACGACCTTTCAGTGTATATTCGAAGCAGCCTTAAATCATTTTTGCTCCTTTGGTTTTTTATTTATTTACTTTTCATTGTTGACATGCCGTTCTCTTGTGCAGCGCTTTGTGACCCTCGGGTGAAAGGCGCTATATAAAACGCTATTATTATTATTATCCATCCTGTGCCGTTTGCACCGCGGCAACCAGACAAACGCAGGCAACGAGGGGAGCGGCAGCCAGGTGTTGCTAATCACGTACCAGTCTCTTATCGCGACGGTGCCCGTCATCGCTCCGCATCGATTGCGCGCTCAGACAGGAGGACATTGACGGCTGGAGGACCATTGACCGGTCCGTGTCGACACTGGGTTCACGCGGGGTCACCGCCTGATACGACACTGTCCCGCCACTGTCCCGCCCGCGCGCGCCGCCTCCTTCTCCTGCCTCCCTTCCTCTAAATGTTGCACTGTTCCCTCTCGATGTTCGAATTCGATTCGATTCTTCGAAGGGTGATGGTTGTTTGACAGTTTCCCCATTGCAACAAGTTCTTCTTTAGTTGCAGACAGCCCTTCAACGTTTAGAGATGTAATAGTCAGTGCTGGACTTAAAGGCGGGCGGGCGTTGGCCTCTCTTCCTGCTCCGGACTGAGGGGCTGCTGGCATCTGTTGAGCTTCTGGACATCGTTGTCTTTTAGCTCCTCGGCTTCGAAGTGTTTGGTAGAATTTGCAGGTAATACCAAGTATTACTTGACAGGGATCGCGACGTGAATGCTTCTACCTTAATCCCCCTCTCAATGTTGAATACGCTACCTATAATATGTTTGAGTTTTTATTCCTCATCGCAACGCGTAACTGTATATTTTACCTGTTTATTTGAAAACAATTGTGCAATACTGTGTGCAAATGTGCTTTTTTTGTTAATTTATTATTTTTTATATTTGTACTGGGCGGCACGGTGGCGGAGTGGGTAGCGCTGCCTCACAGCAAGAAGGTCCCGGCTTCGAATCTCAGCTCAGGGGCCTTTCTGTGTGGAGTTTGCATGTTCTCCCCGTGTCCGCGTGGGTTTTCGCTGGGCGCTCCGGTTTCCTCCCACCGTCTAAAGACATGCTGCCAGGTTAATTGGCTACTGGGTAAAAATTACCCCAGGTGCCCTGCGATGGACTGGCGTCCCATCCTCGGTATGCCCTTGCCTTGCGCCCTGTGTCTGCCGGGATAGGCTCCGGCTCGCCGCAACCCTGTTTTCGGTCTTAAGCAGTTTCTGATGATGGATGTATGGATGGAACTGTCTGTGGGACAATCTCAGCTGTGGGGAGCGGTGGCGCAGCTGTTAGCGCGGCATGGCGCTACGAGCCGAGTTCGATTCCCGTGCACGCCCAACACCAAGTGACGATTTTTACTCAACTGCTCCTGGTGCCAATGCAAGGTCTTGGTGTGGTGTAAAGATCGTTATTCGGGAGACAAAGGCGGATGGGTTGTGGTGCTTGCCACCCCACCCCCTCTTGGGCGTTGTTTCCCCCTCATGTCTGTCTCTCTGTCTTCCTGTCTCTGTGTCCCTATTTCTCCCCCCTGTCGCTCACCCTCCCTCCCTGTCTCCCTCCGTGTCTGTCTTTAAGGAAGTGACGGCCATCTTAGGGGACGCTGGCAGATTTTTGCCGCTCTTAAGATTGCCAGTTTCACGACCTTTCGGTGTATTCGAAGCAGCCTTAATTATTTTTATTGTTGCTTTGGTTTTTATTTTATTTTTTTCTGTCGTTGTGCAGCGCTTTGTGACCCTCGGTTGAAAGGCGCTGCATAAAATGTTATTATTATTATTGTGAAGTGGTGCTCGCAAATAGCACTTGACCCTGTAGTCTGTTCAGGCTACACGGGGTCTCTCTGCCGTGCTGTGTGTCGATCGCTGCTCGCGTCTCCTTATTTGGCTCCAAGCCCCGCGCGTCGCCCCCGAACCCAGACTCCATCACTGCGTCATTCCTGTCGGAAACATCCCCATGTCGCGGGTAGAACGGTCGTATCGCAGCCCGCCGCCGCCGCTGTTCTCTATCGTAGTTGGCGTGCCGTTCTCTCCGCAGCCCTGTGCAGCGCTTTGTGACCCTCGGGTGAAAGGCGCTCTATAAATGCTATTGTTATTGTTATTACCGCCCTGTTCGCCCCATCAGCCCCGATTGTCTCCAATAGTCGACACCTCAAGCGCGCGGGTTGATATCTGCGTCGTGAGCTGACGAATAGATTGCAATCGATGGATCGATGCGTGTTCCTCTACCCTAACAGTATTGAGTGTGATGGTTGCTCTTCGGAGCGGTTCTTTCGCGATAGCCGTGTCGAGCGCCCCCTCCCCACCCATTTCTCCCTCCCCTCACCACCTCTCACATCCCTTCACCTCCCCTAGCCTCCCCTCGCCTTCTCTAATAATAATAAGTTTACATTTTTAACGCGTGGCACATATTCATTCAGTGTCGAAGGTACTCATTCGACGAGTCAAAGGCGTAGCGAGGATAGCGCTGAGAGGTGGAGGAGGCAGCCAGGCGGTTTTTGCCGGCGCCATTTTGCCACACACTGCTTCCAATATATTGTGATGTTATCGGCCAAATAATTAATGAGTGTTTTTTGTTTTAAACATGCTTCGCCTCTGCTCACATCCCCTCGCCTTCCCTAACCTCCCGTCGCCTCCCCTCGCCTCCGCGTCTCCCCGCCTCTCGTGGCCAGCCAAATACGAATTCCGCGGCTTCTTCTGTGAGGTTGAGAAACCTCAGACGCTGGGAGGAGAGCAGAGGAGGGCGCCGCTCGGCTAGATCCCACGCCCCCCGTTCCCACCGCGGCGCCGCGACGCTCCCCACGGATAGCGACCCCTCTCTCTCTACTTCCCAGGGGAGAGCGATCCACCTCTCCCGCTCCCTCCCTCCCTCTCTCTGCTCCCGGCCTCGTGTGAGTGTCTGATGCGGAAACCACGTCTCACCTCAGACGATATCTGACACTCGCACTCCGCTTGGCCGGCCCGCTCTGCGACTCTAGATTCATTCCCGTAAAGAGCTTGCCAGCTCGCTGGGTATTTTTTCCACTGTGATAATAAACATCCATTTATCTATCTATTGTAATAATAATAGCATTTATAGAGCGCCTTTCACCCGAGGGTCACAAAGCACTGCACAAGGCTGTGGAGAGAACGGCATGTCAATAACATCAAGACAGATTAACTGAGAGTCAAGCAATAGCGATAAATTCTAGGACATAAAGACAGTTGAAGAAAAAAAAATTCTACAAAAAGCAAGGAGGGAACAGATGAACAGATGTACTCCTCCTTAGCAGGGAACTGCCTTCCCGCCGCCCTACCTGTCTGTTCAGTCACAGCACCTGCTTCTTCTTTCCACCGTTGCCAGTAACAGCCAGCAACGTTTGTCTGGCTGGCTGGCTGCCGGGCTGCCTGGCTGGCTGCCGGGCGGGCGGGAGCGATGGGTGGCGGCGCGCGTTGTGGGTCCGACCGTCCGTTCAACGCGCGTTCAGCGGTGATTCCGCGCGGCGTCCCCAGACGCGGCCGCCTCGCCTCGCCCCCCCGCGCGTCTCTGTGTTTATTTACTTTCTCCGCGCCAGCTCCCTTCGTTGCTCACTGCCCCTGCGTCTCCCCTGGAGACGAGACGTGTTAGGGTGCGCGGTGGGCCCACGCACAGCGAGCCGCGGACACGGTGACATATCGGTTAGATATCGGGCCAGGCCCGGATCCGTGGCAGCTCAGGGGTCCCTATCCAGTGGCGTAGCGTGGGTTGCCAGCGCCCCGGGGCAAGGCAAGTATTGCGCCCCCTAACACGTGGACCGTTAGCACTCCCTGAGTCCCTTCCACCGGTCCAGTATTGAACCCCTTACCCCCCCAAGCACGTGTATTGTATTTTAAGAAAATACTGATGTAATTGAAGTAAAATGCATTTAATGCGAGTAGACACAAATTTATTTAAAATCGCCCGGTCTTAATTTGTGCACATTTTTCAATAACAGTATTGAAATCTACATTGAAATCTCTCTCACTTGACAGTATTGCCAGGTTACTCAGTCTTTCTTGGCTCATTGTAGATCTCAGATACGTTTGTGCTATTGATTTTTTGCACTATTTTTTATTTATTATTACTACTTTATTATTATCAAGGTAGAAGCGTTCGCGTCACGATCCCTGTCAAGTAATACTTGGTATTACCTGCAAATTCTACCAAACACTTCGAAGCCGAGCTGAAAGACAACGATGTCCAGAAGCTCAACAGATGCCAGAAGCCCCTCGGTCTGGAGCAAGAAGAGAGGCCAATGCCCGCCGCCTTTAAGGCCAGCACTGACTATTATATCTCTAAATGTTGAAAGGCTGTCTGCAACTAAAGAAAGACTTGTTGCAATGGGAGGCTTTCGTGTGGCAATCACGCTTCGAAGAATCTAATCGAATTCGAATTATTTTCTTTTGAAAGTTTGCACCCCTTAAGAATTTTGCGCACGGGGCAGACGCCCCGATGGCCCCTCCCACGCTACGTCATTGGCCCGATCCGCGCCCCTCCCCCCCCATCATTCATCTGTCGGCTCGAGTCTCAGACCTGCGCTCCGAGTTGTCCCATTCCCTCGGCTCGCTGACCTTTACCCGGGGATGGGCGGCTATGCGGCGACAATCTAACCGCACTTTGAACCCGGCTTCCGGAGTTCAAGGCTAACGGACGTGTGGCGCTCGTGATAAGAAGGGCGCTACCGGGGCCCGTGTCTGGCCAGACACGGGAGCCACCTGTCTCTGTCCCGTCGCGTCTTCCCCACAACAGCGGTGATCTAACAATGATAATAATATTATTGGACTATTGGTACCTTTTTGCCAGTACACAAATAGTGCAGAATACACAAGGTTTAACGCTTTCTGGCAAACGGATGCTATGATAAATGCAGTTTCACGACCTTTCGTTGTATTCGAAGCAGCCTTAATCATTACATTTTTGTTGCTTTGGTTTTTTATTAGTTGTTTTTTCTTTCGTTGTTGACATGCCGTTCTCTCCGCGGCCCTTGTGCAGCGCTTTGTGACCCTCGGGTGAAAGGCGTTATATAAAATGCTATTATTATATTATTGTCCTTCAACTTAATTGGCCCAACACGAGAGACAGCTGTCTCATTTAGCATAGCATCCGTTTGCATGTTTTTGCCACAAGCATGTGTGGCTGCTTGCAAACTGGAACCTTTGCAAAAAGGTGTCCATTTCGTGTTGTAAGATCTTAACACGTTTCTCATTGCCAGAAAAGGTTAAAGCTTGTGTATTCTGCAATAATAATATTGTTACATTTATAACGCGCACATATTCATTCACTGTCGAAGGTACTCATTCGACAAGAGAACGAATCAGAGGCGGGAGGAAAGCACAGAGAGGCGGAGGAGGCAGCAAGGCGGTTTTCCGGCGCAATATCGCCACAAACTGATTCTTATATATTAGGATGTTATGGGTCAATTAATTAATGAGTATTTTTTTTAAGTTGTGGGAGGAAACCGGAGAGCACCGGAGGAAACCCACGCAGAACAGGGGGAGAACACACAAACTCCACACAGAAACGCGCCCAAGGCGGGGATCGAACCTGCTCGGGCAAGACCATTCTGTCTGTGAGGCGAAGATGATTCCACTGCGCCACCCTGCCGCCCAACAACAATATACAGCAACTCCTTTCACACGTAGGTCTTAAGGGCGCTGTGGGAAGCCACAGAGAGGTGAGGGGGCGGGCAGGCAGGCACTCGGATAGCATGCGCCAGCCCGCCAGAAACTGCCTCCTGTAGATTATGATGTTATTGATCAATTAATTGCATGTTCTCCCCGTGTCCGCGTGGGTTTTCGCCGGGTACTCCGGTTTCCTCCCACCGTCCAAAGACATGCTGCCACAGGTGCCCTGCGATGGACTGGCGTCCCATCCTCGGTGTTCCCTTGCCTTGCGCCCTGTGTCTGCCGGGGTTGGCTCCAGCTCACCGCGACCCTGTCCAGGATTAAGCGGTTTCTGAAAATGGATGGATGAATGAAAATGGTTGGATGGATGGTCAATTAATTGAGTGGGTTTTTTTTAGTTGTGAGCAGTAACTGGAGGACCCGTAGGAAATCCACCCAGAACAGGTGTGTTGTCGTAGCGCGCTGTTTGTGCCTGTGTAGCCGTGACACCTGAGTCTGTCCCGTGACCTCCTGTCGACGAGCCTTCGACACTTCGCGTGGCCTCAAGGCGCATATGGCCTGGCACAGGCGACGTGGTGACGTCACCGCCACTTAGCGGCGAAAGGCGGTTGTGGTGTTGTGTTGTTGTGTGTGTGAGCGCCGTGTGTTACGGTGCTTGTTGACAGCACTTGACCCCGCAGTCTGTTCAGGCTATATGGGGGGTCTTTGCCTGTGTGTGTAGCGCTCGCTGCACGCTCTGCTACCAACCCGGTGGCGCGAGCACAGTGCAAATTGGCGGTAATTTTTTTAAAATCTGAATCGGTCTTTGTCCTCCACTAGGTCGACTCGGCCTTAAACGAGTTCCTGCTCCGGTGTGTAAACATCACCAAGGCTGAGACAATGGCCACTCCAGCGTGAGACGTTCCGCCACACCACCCCCCACCTCTTGCGCGGCTCCGGCACTTGCCCCACCGAGCCTGTGAAGGCTATACGGGCGGCTTTACTCGTGTCGTTCCCTGTGCAATTGTGCAATGCAGAGGGAAGGACGCAATGTGGAAGCGGTGGCTCAGTGGTTAGCGCCATGCTGGGATACAAACCTGCATGTCACCCGAGTTCAAATGCCGCTCACGGCCACCAACACCGGTGACGATTTTCTGAACCGGTCCTGGGCCTCCCCTAGGTCGACTCAGCCTCAAATGAGTACCTAGTGCGGTGTATAAACATCGCCACTAGGGAGACAAAGGCGGCCGGGGCGCGGTGCTGCTCACCCACCCCTTCGTGTGCCGTGTCGACCTTCATAGGTGTTCTTTCTTGAGAGCCGTGTCGAGACCTCTCCTTTCTCTCTCTCTCGCGACGTTTCGCCTCCAACGTCAGAAAACGAGCGAGCACACACGGCACTTACCTTCACAGATGGTACAGACGTTTCGCTGAGACTTGCACTCAGCTTCATCAGGGCTTAGTGGAAGTCTCAGCGAAACGTCGGTACCATCTTTGAAGGTAAGTGCTGTGTGTGCTCGCTCGTTTTCTCCAACATATCGACGGGTGCACTACACTTACACACTTTTTTCACATGACCTAAACTCATAAACCAGAGCTTCACTATGAGCAAGGGAAGTGTTGAACTAAACGCGGAAGTTTGGGGATGTCGAGCGGCGCTCGTGACAGACACTTGTTTACCAACAAGACACGGGAGGAAATTGATCCTCGCAGCCCGGATATTGATTACGCCATCGTAACTCTTCACAGTACCGGGCTGCATTACCACGCTACGTGCGAACACACTGTTTAACAGGAGCGCTGGCATGGGTGAGTTAATGCGCGCGGCATCGACTCGGCGATGCAATGAGACCAGCATTAAACTCTGACCGTGGCGGCGGAGACGGCAGTCAGTGATAAGCCGAGACGGGGGCATCCCGCCCGGGTTGGGATCCCTTCTCGGGAGACGCGAGTCATCTGAATGTCGCGACAACGTCTCGTGATGAATATATGATGAGTAAGATTGTATTTGGGGCGGTGGCTCGGTAAGTTAGCGCTGCCGACTCACAGCAAGAAGGACCCGGTGTAACAGGCCAAAATGTACCAGAATATACCCCGCGGTATAATTTAGGCTACCCCGGGTATAAAACAGCCTAGGACAAAATATACCCGGGTATATTCTGGGCAGGGGATATTTTTTGGCCTGGTACACCGAGTTCGAATCCCGGCTCGGGGGCCTGTCCGCGTGGAGTTTGCATGTTCTCCCCGTGTCCGCGTGGGTTTTCGCCGGGCACTCCGATTTGCTCCCACAGTCCAAAGACGTGCTGCCTCATAGTTTAATTGTCGTGCGGACTAAATTGTCCCCCGGTCCCCTATGATGGCCGGGCGTCCATGACCAAATAAAAAATATGAATAAATCAACAAAACGACAACAGAAATCACCAACCCCTGCGTCGGGCTCGCTCTCCCCTCGTCACATCTCGCAAGCTGAGCAGGTGGTTTCAGCCCGCACGGTGGAGGTTGGGAACGGTGCCTCATCCAGCGGTGGATTGTGTCGGTTGAAGGGCGAGCTGTGTTGGGGTGAAGGCGGCAGCCGCGGCGTGTGGGGCGCGGCGAGACGGCACTCGCGTTAAACCCCTCTCGATATAAATGCAAATTGTCACAGTAAACGCGCGGCGGAGGTAAATTACGCGAGCGTCTCTGTCAGCCGCGTTCCTGTCGGACAGCGAGCAGATGCCGCTCGTTCGGGAG
>JAZEWU010000005.1:6859169-6870233 GCA_036362915.1 Geotria australis
CCCCCAGATCACTGCTCGCCGGACGAGCGCGCTTGCGCCACGGGCGCGCAGTGCGTGCCGGAGGAGCGGCTGTGCGACTTCCTCGAGGACTGCGCCGACGGCTCCGACGAGAGCGAGTGCGGCGCGTCGTGCTCCTTCGAGCGGGGCGGCTCCTGCGGATGGGAGAACTCGCAGTCCGACTGCTTCAACTGGGTCCTGGGCCGCGGCGCGCCCTTCGGCCCGCGGCCGCTCGTCGACCACACGCTGGGCTCCGAGCACGGTGGGGTGCGCGGCGGTGGCCGTGGCGGCGGAGGTGGTCGGTGTAACAGGCCCCCTCCTCCCCCCCCAGAATATACCCGGGTACATTCTGGCCTAGGCTGGAAGAAACCCCCGGAGTCAGTAAGGTGAACATTCTGTTCACCTTTTTGGGTTGGGTCACGTAAAACTAAAAGTGTCGTAAAGCCTGCTGCACCCGGTCAGTCTTCTTCTTTGCGATTCTTCGAAACGCGATGGTCAGCCTCTGGACATCGTTGTCTTTCAGCTCGGCCTCGATCGCGACGTGAACGCTTCTACCTTGACCCCCACCCGGTCAGTGAGGTGAACAGAATGTGTCAATTGTACTTGATGTAGGTTTGTCACGGCTCGATTCATGACGGTTGCTCTTCAGAGCTGTTCTTGACGGGATAGCCGTGTCGAGCGATCTCCCTTTATTTCCCCTTAAGCGGCACTCAAGGCCGGTCCAGCGCAGCCGCACCGCCGTCGAGTGTGTAGACGATGCAGCTGCACTGACCTCCCGAGTCCAGGGGTCGGAGGGGAAGGGAGCCCGTCCCGTTTCTCGGCCAGCTGAGCGTCACTCTCCCCCCCCCCCCCACTCCGTGTCCGTCCAGGCCACTTCTTCTTCCTGGAGCCGACGCAGAGCGGCCGGCTGGGCGACAAGGGTCACCTGAAGAGCAGCGTGTTCCACCAGTCGAGCCGCCTGTGCACGCTCTCCTTCTGGTACTACATGTCCTCGGCCTTCTCAGGTGGCCTGCGCATCATCGTCAAGGTAACGGCGGGTCGACAGTCGGGGTCAAGGGTCGGGGCCGAGGGTCGGGGTCAAAGGTCGAGGTTGAAGGTCGGGGTTAGGGTCGGGGTTGAGGGTCGCATCTCGTTTAGATATTAATTAGATGTTTATTATCACAGCAGAAAAATACAGAGTGAGCTTGCAAGCTCTTTACAGGATTCCCGCGTCGACATAAACACGCGAATTTACAAAAATAAATTTTAAAACTATATCAAAATAACAATTTAACCAAAGTAAAACAAAAAATTAACCATTTACACAGCGTTGCACATAAGTGACAAGACAAATGTTACAAAATACAGGGTGATTAAAATAGTTAAACATTTAAAACAGCGGGGCGGCATGGTGGCGCGGTGAGTAACGCTGCCGCCTCACACCAAGACGTTCCCGGGTTCGAATCCCAGCTCGGGTGCCTTTCTGCGTGGAGTTAGCATGTTCTCCCCGTGTCCCCGTGGGTTTTCGCCGGGCACTCCGGTTTCCTCCCACAGTCCAAAGACACGCTGCGTCTGCATAAGTTAATTGTCCTGCGGACTAAATTGCCCCCGGTGCCCTGCGATTGACTGGCGTCCCATCCTGGCTACATCCCTGCCTTGCGCGCCGTGTCTGCCGGGATAGGCTCCGGCTCGCCGCGACCCTGTACGGGATTAAGCGGTTTCTGACAATGGATGGATGTACGGCTGTAACTCCGGCAGACGGAGTACAACCTGAGCGAGGTGTGGCGCAGCGTGGCCGGCGAGCCGTACCACACGTGGCGCCAGGTGGTGGTGCCGCTCAAACGCCTGCGCAACTTCGTGGTGATCGTGGAGGGCGTGCGCACGCACGACTACGCCGGCGGCACCGCCATCGACGACATCGACTTCCTGCACTGCTCGGCCGGTGAGCGGCGCGGCGCGGCGCGGTGTGATGCGGTGTAATCCATCCATTTTCAGAAACCGCTTAATCCTGTACAGGGTCGCGGTGAGCCGGAGCCTATCCCGGCAGACACAGGGCGCAAGGCAGGGGTACACTGAGGATGGGACGGACGCCAGTCCATCGCAAGGCGCCTGGGGAAATTTAGTCGGTACGCCAATTAACCTGGCAGCGTGTCTTCGGACGGTGGGAGGAAACCGGTGTGCCCGGCGAAAACCCACGGGGACACGGGGAGGACGTGCAAACTCCGCACAGAAAGGCGGGACCTGAGCCAGGATTCGAACCCGGGGCCTTCTTGCTGTGAGGTCACCGTGCCGCCCGCGTACGGATGTGTTTTCAGATATGTTTGGTGATGGGTTTGATATCTCCGCCACAACCACTAGAGGACGCTATCATCCTCTCAAATGTGAGAGAGGGGCGAATAATAATAATAGCGTTTTATATAGCGCCTTTCACCCGAGGGTCACAAAGCGCTGCACAAGGGCCGCGAATGTGGGGGCAGGGGGGTCACGCGTACAGCACCACCCAGGGAAGATAGATAGATGTTTATTATTACAGCAGAAAAATACCCAGTGAGCTTGCAAGCTCTTTACATGATTTCTGCGACACAACAGACACGCAAATGTACAAAAATAAAAATATATATATACAAATAACAAATTATCCATCCATTCATTTTCTAAACCGCTTGTCCTGGTGAGGGTCGCGGTACCAGCAGTCCAAGGAGAGTGGACCAGACATCCCTTTCCTCAGCAACAGATTCCGGCTCTTCCTGGGGGATTCCCAGGCGTTCCCAGGCCAGCCGAAGGATATAATCCCTCCAGCGTGTCCTGGGTCGGCCAAGCAAAAACTAAAAAATAACCACGTACACACAGCATTGCACATAAGAGACAAGTTAAATATTAATAAATAAAATACATGGTACTTAAAAATAGTTCAACATTTAAAACGGTTAAACGTTGTGATGGGTGGCAACCGCTACCAACGATTTTCCTGCAGCGTTTTATCGCGAGATCACAAACATACACGATAACAAGGTCAGCGCGGTAGCTCTTTACTAGAAAGCAGTGTTTGAAAGGTGCCGCAGTTTGATCGACAGAATACGATACGACACGTAAATGGGAAATGGTGCAGCGGTAACATCTGCACCTCACAGATAGGTCTTGCCCGAGGTGGTTCGATTCCCGCCTCTGGCGCCTTTCTGTGTTGAGTTTGTGTGTTCCCCTCCCCTGTTCTGCATGGCTTTCCTCCGGGTTCCCCGGATTCCTCCCGCAACTTAAAAAAAACACTCATTAATTAGTTGTCCGATAACATCGTAATATATAGGAAGTAGTGTGTGGCAATATGTTGGCGCCGGCAAACCGCCTGGCTGGCTGCCTCCTCCGCCTATCTGCGGTTTCCTCGCGCGTCTGAGTCATTCTCTCTTCGAATGAATACCCTCGAAATTGAACGAATATGTGCCGCGCATTAAAAATAGAGTTTATCGTTTTTATCATCAAACCAGTTGTGAGTACGCCGAGTTTTCCCGCAACTGTGCGTGCCGCCCACGGGTTCAGTTCCCGAAGAAGATCCTTGCAGGAGTAGAGGCGATCTCTCCCCCACGCGGACACAGCTTCTCCCGTCTCGCTCCACGCACCGACTTCACCGCTCCGGGCAGCTCGCCCTGGGGGGGGGAGGATGAGGCGGAGGAGGACGGGAGATATTTTATTATTACTATCTTTCTTCCCACCCCAGAGAAAATGAAAAGTGCTGCTGCCAGCAACAAACCCCGTACGGTTTACAGAACGCGATGTTCCTCGTTTGTTGTAAATCTTGGGACGGGGTACTGGGGGCGCGAGCTCCGGGCGCGGAGGTTGTGCCGCCCGTTGTTGTGCGGCGTGTTGTTGTGCCGCGTGCCGTTGTGCCAGCGTGCCGTTGTGCCAACCCGGTGGACTCTCAGACGTGAGGTCTGCCGGGAGGAGCGCCGTGCGACGCACCGCGCGCCACGCTGCACATTCGTAGCCTGCCAGCCTTTCAGCCAGATAGCCAGTTACTCATACAGGCAGCCAGGCAGCTAGTCAGCCAGTCAGCTAACCAGGTAGCCAGCCAGCCAGTTAGCTAGTTAGCCAGCCAGTCAGTCAGCTAACCAGTTAACTATCCAGTCAGCCAGCTAGTTAGTCACACAGCCAGCCAGGCAGCTAGCCAGCCAGTCAGCTAGCCAGGTATCCAGCCAGCCAGTGAGCTAGTTAGCCAGCCAGCCAGATAGCCAGTCAACTAGCCAGATAGCCAGTCGGCTTGCCAGCCAGCCAATTAGCCAGCTAGTCAGCTCGTGAACTAGTCAGTCAACCAGTCAGCCAGCTGGACAGTCAGTCAGTTGGTCGGTCGGCCAGCCAGTATCCCGCTGACATAACACACGCGTGTGCAAAACTTGCACACACTCATAGATAGGTAGATGTTTATTATTCCAGCAGAAAACAAATACCCAGTGAGCTTGCAAGCTCTTTACGGGACTCCAGCCTGGTTCATCGTGGCTGCGCGTTAACCACTGCGCCACCGCTCCCTCTATTTGTCACGAGATACTCCGGGACCTAAGGAGGCAGAGGGGGACAAAGTCGCTTCAGCCACGAAATCTAAACAATCGGGTTTGCGTGCGGCGGTCCAGAGTTATAATCTTCTTCTTTGCGATTCTTCGAAGCGCGATGGTTAAATTACAGTTTCCCATTTTCTTACACAGCCCCTTGCATTTTCATTGAACTCCGCAAGGTCTTTTGAGCTGCAGAGGTTGGGTAGTAGAGCACAGACAAGGCAGTGTTCCATAGTATGGTCTGCTTCTCCACATTCACAGGTGGTTGGGCCGGTATTGTAGCCCCATCTGACCAAAGCATCTTTTGATCGTCCCGTTCTAGTTCTCAGGCGGTTGAGTGTCTTCCACTTTCACCCGAGGGTCACAAAGCGCTGCACAAGGGCCGCGGAGAGAACGGCATGTCAGCAACGACAGACAAAAGAAAAAAACTAATAAAAACCAAAGCAACAAAAAATAAATGATTAAGGCCGCTTCGAATACACTGAAAGGTCGTGAAACTGGCAATCAGAGTAATTGACGAGAGGAGCCTGCGTCTCATTGGCCGAAAGTCAACATCCAATCGCGTGCGGATCCCATCTGCCAAACATGCTTCTGAACCCGCGTGTGTTTTAAACAGGCGTAAACCGTGAATCCGGTGCACGCCTTCGGCTTTCAGGGTCTCCTCTTGTTCGTTTTTGTACGATCGTGGGCATCCATCCATTGTCACGAAACCGCTTGATCCTGCCTCGCGCCCCGTGTCTGCCGGGATAGGCTCCGACTCACCGCGACCCTGTACAGGGTAAAATGGTTTCTGACAATAGATGGATGGCCGGACAATGCGTTTAGAGAAACGCTCGCACATATTGTTGAGGAGTTTGTAATAAAAAAAAGCAATGCAGTGAATCGGGGGCATTGTAAACACAGCCAGAGCGATTAGCCCCGCCACACACACCCACACACACCCGCACCACTGTCCCGTACTCCCCTCCACAGCAGCTCTCTCTCCACACCGCATACCCCCCACCCACCCATCCTCCCACACCGCTGCCCCCCCACCGCTGCTCCCACCCGACTTGTGCTTTGGCAATGTGAGCCGTATTCATGAAGAAAAGATTTGGTTTTCGGAGCCAACGCGAGAACGTGAATCCGGGCCAGATTGTGTTTACTGTCCGAGCAGCGGGGAGGTGAAAATTCACCGTAGCTTTCGATGTGACATTCATTCATCATCATCATCGTCGTCATGACGAGCCATTCTCTGTCCGCTGCTGGATGAAGGCCTCGCTGGGCAGTGGCCACCTCTCACCGTCGCTGGATGTCACAATACGCAGCAGCCAGGCACGGTGGCGTAGCCGTGAGTGGCGCTGCCGCCTTACAGCAAGAAGAACCCGGGTTGTATTACCGGTTCGGGTGCGGCCATCCCGTGTGGAGTTTGCGTCTTAACCCCCTTATCCGCGTTCGTTTTCGGCCGGGTGCTCCGATTACCTCCCACGGTCCAAAACACGCTGCCTAGGTTAATTATCCTGCTGCGATGGACTGCCATCCTATCCTGGGTTTAGCCCTGCATCGCGCCCCCCTCCTGTCGGGATAGGTTCCGGCTGACCGCGACGCCCTCTGCAGTCTTAAGCGGCGCTGATAATGAATCTTCTTCTTTGCGATTCTTCGAAGCACGATGGTCGTCAGCCTCTGGACATCGTTGTCTTTCAGCTCGGCCTCGAAGTGGCTGATAATGAATGAATGAATGATTCACACTTGTAAATCTCAGCTGCTTGTTGTAGATCTGTGACCGCAGAGCGTGGCTCAATAGCCTCCTGTGTGTCCCCCCCCCACCGCCCCCCGTGTCTCAGCACGCTCACGCCGCCAGTGACTCACTCGCTCGTGGACTTATTTTTCAAAATCATCGGTCACGCACACACCCTGGGGTCGTCCGACTGTGAACGGCTCTGAAACCTGTTCTCTTCACTCTGACTTCCCGTATTTATCCGCAGTTTGTTGTTGCGGGGGGCGGCACGGTGTCTGCACAAGTCCCTGACTCGTGCCTCAAATGAGTACCTAGTGCGGTGTGTAAACACTGCCGCTAGAGAGAGAGACAAAGGCGGCCGGGCGTGATGCTGGTCACCCGCCCCATCGTGTGCCGTGTTGGCCTTCGTCGGTGCTCTCTAATGGCACTTGACCCTTCAGTCTGTTAAGGCTATGTCTTTGTACATTGGTAACATTCGTGTCTCACTGAAAGAAGGGCCTGCCCGAGGCAGTTCGATGGCTGCCTAGAGCGCCGTTCTGCGTGGAGTTTGTGTGTTCTCCCCCTGTTCTGCGTGAGTTTTCTCCAGGTTCTCTGGTTTACTCTCGTAACTAACCAAACACTCGTCAATTGGCCGATAACGTTGTCATATACAGGAAGCAGCGTCTGGCAGGTTGGCGTCGGCTAACCGCGTGGCTGACTCCCCCCCTCTCCGCGGTTTCCTCGCGTCTCTGAATCGTTCTCTCATCGAACAAACGCCTTCGACATTGATCGAATATTGGCACGGCGCGGTACAAATTGTAATTATTATGTTGTTTTCATCTTCCGCCTCGCATTGCGGCCGTTGTTTCTGAACTGCCTCCAAGATCTTTGTCGCGGGACAGTTGCCTGACAGTTACCGACGTTAAATCGATGGACGCTGTCTCGGTGCGGCGGGCAGCACACTGACCTTCCGATCCAGAGGACACCGGTTCGATTCCATCTCCCGGCACAGCTGTTGTTAGATGTTTATTATTACAGAAACAAATTTACCCAGTGAGCTTGCAAGCTCGTTTACGGGATTCCTGCCACACAACAAACGCACGCATCGACAAAGATAAATAACAATTAATAAATAATAAATATTTTGTTTATAATTATCCGACCCGGGACACGCTGGAGAGATTATATCCTTCGGCTGGCCTGGGAACGCCTGGGAGATCCCCCCCAGGAGGAGCTGAAATCTGTTGCTGATAATTAACCAAACAAAAACAACGGCGCAGGTTTTTTTTTATTATCGACAGTTCCTCGGTGTTCCCCTGCCTTGCACCCTGTCTCTGCCGGGATAGGCTCCGGCTCACTGCGACCCTGTGCAGGATTAATCGGTTTTAGAAAATGGATGGATAGATGGACAGTTCCTCCACCTTCGCTTCTGTCCAACCGGCTGTGAAACTGAGTTTCACCTAAGTTAGCCGATCGACAGGTTACGATGGTGGTGGGGGGGGGGAAGAAAGTTTGGTTACTCCAAACTCTTCGACTAAGTCTGGCCAGCGTGGAAGAGTAGACCAAAAACGCAGGGGCTGCACCTTTAATCTCACGAGTTCACCGGGGGAATTGCTGCACGACGGCGGCGTCTCATAACCGCGGCCAGGATGCGCGCCGCCCGTTTGGATTCGGCGCTGGACATCGGTGGGAGCTTGTTTGGAAGAGAAAAAACTACAGAGATTTATTCTGTGCTCGTGTTTATTTTATTGCCAGATCCACACATGTTTCTGTGGAAGGTCCCGGGACTTGGGTCGGTTTGTCTGGGCTTTCTTGTACTGTATTCGTTTATTGAAAGAAAGAAAATAATCGCACATGTCGGAGCGACGGCGCAGTGTTGTGTGCGCGGCGCTGGCAATCCGGATAACCGCGTTCGAATCCCGGCCTGCTGCTCTCTCGGCAGGTCTTGTTTGCGTGGGTTTCCTCCGGATACTCCGGTTTCCTCCCATAAGTTAATTAAAATAAACCACTAATTAATTATTTGTCCGATAACATCATAATATATATGAAGCAGTGTGTGACAATATGGCGCCGGCAAGACCGCCTGGCTGCCTCCTCTGCCGCTCTGCGCTTTACTCGCTACGCCTCTGAGTCGTTCTCTCGTCGAATGAGTACCTTCGACAGTGAATGAATATATGCCACGCGTTATAAATGAAAAAATATTGTTATTATTATTGTTTGCCGACCACTTTACCGACTCTCGCCGGTCAGCTAACTTCCACACCCGGGGTCTACGACACCACCCACTCTGCGATGCGGACAACGACTGACACAAGTCACATATCGGTTGTTCCACGTTGGAAGCATCGCCTGATCATGCTTCCAACGCGGGAGACGAAACGTCGCGAGGGAGAGAGATCGCTCGACACGGCTATGCCGAAAGAGCAGCTCCGAAGAGCGACCGTCATGAATCGATCCGTGAAAGCCTTCATCCAGAGGCGTAGCTAGGGTTTGTCAGGTATGGCACGTGCCCTGGGCGCCACGTGAAGGGGGCGCCACGGAGTAGTTTCTATTAATAGATGTGTGTCAGATGTTTCGGGTGTTCCGACCGCGAGCGCGCGGTGCGTTATTGTCCCGAGCACGTGTCCCCCGCTAGGTTACCCAGAATCCCTCACCGCTACCCAGAAAACATGCAACGTCGAGCCAACGTTGGCACGTGGTTGCGACCGTTCGTTCAAAGTTGGCCCGATGTCGGGTCGACAGCGTTCCTTGTTTACCGGGTCGCCGTCTCTGCAGTAACGACGCCGCGTTTTTCCTCCACACACGGCTGCGAATACAACGGTTTGTCTCCGTCGTGTTTACACGGTTGCCGGCCACAGGCTCGAAGGTTCAGAGCATCAAGCGGCCAGAGACAGCCAGCACTATCAAGGTTTTAGTTGTCAACACTTTTCGTGCATCGAGCAAGGTTCTCCGCCGGGAGCCTATCCCGGCGGACACAGGGTGCACGGCAGGGCTATCCCCTTGATGTGACGCCAGTCCATCACAGGGCACCACTGGATATTTAGTCCGCAGGCCAATTAACCTATGCAGCAGCATGTTTATGGACTGTGGGAGGAAACCGGAGTGCCCGGTGAAAACTCACGCGGACACGGGGAGAACATGCAAACTCCACACAAAAAAGCACCCGAGCCGGGATTCGAACCCGGGTGCTTCTTGCTGTGAGGCGGAAGATTATTATTTTTTGTTTAAACACGGGAGGCAGGGTTAGTGCTGTGTGGTTGAGGGGGTTGTTGTGTGCTGGGGGGTGCCTGGCACGGGGCGAGAGGCGCCCTCTAACAGCAACGCTCCCCGTGTGTCAGCTGACGCTTGTTTATCAATTTGTGCCGCGACGTTTATTTATTTCAGCTGTTATTGGCGCGGCGCGATTCCACGTGCGTGGCAGTGGGACACGTGGTTCCGCGCCGGCAGCTCCACGTGATCACGGCGCACGTGCTGTGTGTGTTCGTCTGCACGAGAAGAGGTTGCGTGGTGCAGTGGGTTCCCAAATGTTCTCGGTTCACGGCGACCCTTGGTAATATCAGGATTTTTTTTAATCCACGTGCGCCGGGGCGCACACTTTTGAACCACTGGTTTAGATAGATAGATAGATGTTTATTATTACAGCAGAAAATACCCAGTGAGCTTTCAAGCTCTTTACGGGACTCCTGCATTGACACAACAAACATGCGAATTGCTGACCGGTGGAGTGGTTAGCGCGCTCCGGTACGAAGCCGGCGATAGCCGAGTGTTGACTTTTGGCATCACTTGGCTAATACTGAGACTAGGCTATAAAGAGAGTTGTCTCTGGTGTGGGCCAAACAGTTTCAAGGACAATGCATATAGGGCGGCACGGTGGCGTAGCGGGGAGCAGCGCTGCCGCCTCACAGGAAGAAGGCTCCGGGTTCGAATCCTGGCTCAGGGGCCTTTCTATGTGGCGTTTGCATGTTCTCGTGTCCGCGTGGGTTTTCGCCGGGCACTCCGGTTTCCTCCCACAGTCCAAAGATACGCTGTTGCTAAAGTGAATTGGCCTGCTGACTAAATTGCCCCCGGTGCCCCGTGATGTACTAGCCCTGCCTTGCGCCCTGTACTGGATTAAGCGGTTTCTGGCAATGGATGGATTTGATAATGGATGGACAATGCATATATTATCGTAGCGTTTTGTTTGCATGTTTTGGCCACAAGCATGTCTGGCGTCTTGCAAACTGGACCCTTTGCAAAAAAGGTGTCCGTTTTGTGTTTTTAAGATCTTAACACTTGTCTCGTTTCCAGAAAAGTTAAAACCTTGCATATTTTTGACACGAGTTCGATTCCTTGTATATTTTCACACGAATTCGATTCACCACTCACGGCCAACGCTAGTGGCGATTTTCTGAACTGGTCCTGGATCACCCCTAGGTCAACTCAGCCTCAAATTACTACCTGGTACGGTGTAATAAAACATCGTCACCAGGGAGACAAAGGCGGCCGGGCCGTGAAGCTGGACACCCAGCCCTCTCGCGTGCAGCCCCCGCCTTCGTATGTGCTGCTCCGATAACAGCTCTTGACCCTACAGTCCGTGAAGGCTGGGTGGCGCAGTGGTAACATCTGCGCCTCACAGCAAGAAGGACCCGGGTTCGAATCTCGGCTCGGGCGCCTTTCTGTGTGGAGTTTGTGTGTTCTCCCCCTGTTCTGCGTGGGTTTCCTCCGGGTTCTCCGGTTTCCTCCCACAAGTAAAAAAAAACACTTATTAATTATTTGGCCGATAACAGCATAATATATAGGAAGCAGTGTGTGGCAATATGGCACCGGCAAAACCGCCTAGCTGCCTCCTCCGCCTCTCTGCGCTTTCCTCGCGCC
>JAZEWU010000005.1:6877204-6887858 GCA_036362915.1 Geotria australis
TCGAGTTTCAAGTTGCGACGGTTACGCTGGAAACGCGCTGGAAACGCGCGGGGGTCGCGCGCGACAAGACGTATGATCTCGCCGGGAGCAAATCGGCGCGTGGGGCGGCCAACGGGCTCGCACGCGCACACACACGCACCAACACGGACAAAGATCCCCACCCGTGGAGCCTTAACACACTGTAGGGGCAAGTGCCGTTATTGAGAAGCACCTATGAAGGGCAGCACAGTACATGCTGCACTAGGTACTCATTTGAGGCCGAGACGACCTAGGGGAGGCTCAGGACTGGTTCAGATGAGCTTCACTAGTGTTGGCCGTAAGCGGGACGCGGGTTGCTGGGTTCGTAGCACAGTGCGTTAACTAATGCAGACAGCTCACACACTCACCGCCGCACTACAGCTCAACAACAAACACTAAGTAGCGGTGACGTCACCACGGCGCTTGTGCCAGGCCAATTGCACCTTGAGGCCACGTGAAGTGTCGAAGGCTCGCCGACAGGAAGGTCACGGGACAGACTCGGGTGGACTGCCTGACCGAGATGACCGACGGACGCACCACCGCTCGCACACTCTCGCGCCGGCACGTGCGCAACTCACTAGGAAGCGGGGCCATCTCGATGACGGTCAGGTTGGACACCTTGAGCACCTCCAGCTCCACGCGGTGGTACTCGTAGATGGTGCGGCGCCGCAGGACTGGGGGAGACAGCGCCACGGATCGTCACCAACACGCTCGTAACCAGACGCTCGTCACCGCCGTCGCTCCAGCCGGCGACTCCGCGGTGCCGCGCGTGGCGATCACCACAGCGATGGCGGCCGCCGGCGTCGTTTGAGAATTGCTCTCCGGATCGGCGGCGGGGATCGCGGACGATCGCCGAGCGGGACGCGCGCCGTGCGCGGCGATCCGTCCGATCCAGCTAAGCCGGCGATTCCCACGCGCGCGCGACGGAGCGGGGGGTGGGGAGTGGGGAGTGGTGGGGAACGTACTGGGCAGCGCGCTGAGGCTCTCCACCACCATGAAGGCGTCCGAAAGCCCGACCTTCACCGGGTGGTTGTCTCCCTTGATCCTCGACACGGGCACGGGGATCTGAGGAGGGGGAGGCGGAGGAGGAGTGGGGGGGATGGAGGAGGGCGTGTTAGACCTCGTCTCACCAGTGTTAAACTAAATGTTGCCAAACGGCTCAAGAACAGCGCAGATGGCCATTCACAACATGCTCGGATCGAGAGGTTATGACTTGTTTAACATCCCCCACCCCCCCGTGTAACCCTGGTTGTGTGAGGAGCTTACTAAACCCGTGGATGGGTCGCGCGAAGCAGCTCAACCTTCACGACGAGTCGACGACACGTCTCATCCGTTCTCTCCGCGTGCGGATCAAGCTGAAATCGCGATTCTTAAGAGTTTGAACGTAGCCCCAAATATCAGTGCTGAAGAAATGTTGTCATTAAACGTATTCGGAATTGTCTTGTAAATTCACCACAACGATATTTTACCACAACGGTATCACGACCGCCCTCAGTTCGAATCCTGGCTCGGGGGCCTGTGTGGTTTGTATGTTCTCCCCGTGTCCGCGAGGGTTTTCGCCGGGCACTCCCACAGTCCAAAGACATGCCGCTGCATAGGTTAATTGGCCTGCTGACTAAATTGCCCCCGTGCCCTGGCGTCAGATCCCAGATCCTGGGGTATAGCCTTGCCTTGCGCCCCGTGTCTGCTGGGATAGGCTTCGGCTCACCGCATCCCTGTACAGGATTAAGTGGCTTCTGACATTGACTGAATGATATCACGACCGTACTATCGGCATCAAGCCACAAGGCAGAGCATCGCAATCCTGCGTGTTAGAGGAACGGCCCACAAAAGTGGATATCAGAGCTGCCGCCTCCCATCTTAAACAGCAGGGGGCAGCACAGTCTCGTCAAATATTGCCGAAGGTTGCCAGGCTTCCAACGTGGGAAGCGGAACGTCGCGAGGGAGAGAGGGAGCACGCTCGACACGGCTATCCCGAAAGAACAGCTCTGCAGAGTAACCACAAGATTTATTGATGTCGGTTTTAACGGCTGGACGTTTGAAAAATGCACTTAAGCGCCCGGTGTTTCGGGACCGCTTTGTCGAACAAAGCGACAGTGACACAAACCAACAGACGGATAAACAGATGGACGAACGGACGGACGTCGCGAGCAGTGTGGGACGTACGTCCTTGTAGGCGAACACGATGCGCCCGTCGCTGTGCAGCGCCGCCTGGAAGGTGAAGCTGCCGGCGCCGGGGTTGTCGTGCAGGTGCACGCGGTCCCACTGCACCACCAGCGCCGTGCCTGCGCGCCGGCGACGCGTGGAGGGACAGGGGAGGCAGAGTTTCAGCGACGAAGATGGCGGCGGAAATGCTAATGATAATAATAGCATTTATAGAGTGCCTTTCACCCGAGGGTCACAAAGCGCTGATGCAACAACGTAAACCACAGCGACAACAGACGGCGATAGGTAGGCGTTTGTTATTACTGCCAAAAAAAAACCACCCAGCGAGCTCGCGAGCACTTTACAGGATTCCTGCGACAAACACGCACATTTACGCAAAAATATACGTGTAAAAATTACAAATTCACCGAACAAAAAAATAACAATTTGCACATGGCATTGCACGCGAGTGACCAAATAAATAAAAAATATACAAGGGGTGGTGAAAATGGTGGTTCAGCACAACAACGGAGACCACCAGAGACAACAGAGTATAAGCTCTGTTTCTGAGTTTAGGTCACGTGAAAAGGTATGTAAGGGTTGTGTACCCGTCGATATGTTGGAAAAAACGAGCGAGCACACAATTCTTACTTTGAAGTAAGAACTGTGTGCTTATATACCTTTTCACGTGCCCTAAACTCAGAAACAGAGCTATACTGTTGATAACATTGGTCATGAAAGCCCTTCGAGTTAGAGACAACAGAGAATGACAGCAATGACGTCGGTTCAACAACGGACAGGGCGGCGATGGTGAGGCGGCGGTGGCCGCAGAGAGGCGCCCGTCCCGAGCCTCACCGTTGTCGAAGTAGCGCACGGTGGACTCCTTGGAGATGCTGGGGTCGAAGTTGGCCATGAGCGGAGCGATGTACTGCGTCGCCGTCAGCATGCGGTGGATCACCTCGCCCGTGTAGATGAACCCTGCGCGGAGCAGAGCGGCGGGCGAGCGTTAACAGTTGTCCAGCTGGGACGGGTAAGCAAGTTAGTGTCTCAGGGCAATGGGGAGAATTTTGGCAGCACGACAATTAACCGCGTGGGTTTTCGCCGGGCACTCCGGTTTCCTCCCACCGTCCAAAGACGTGCTGCCAGGTTTATGGCCTACTCAGCAAAAAAATTCCCCAGGTGCCCTGCGATGGACTGGCGTCCCATCCTCGGTATCCCACTGCCTTGCGCCCTGTGTCCGGCTCACCGCGACCCTGAAAATGGACGGATGGATGGACAATTAACCTATGTAGCAACATGTCTTTGGCCTGTTGGAGGAAACCGGAGTGCCCGGCGAAAACCCCACGCGGACACGGGGGGAGATGGGGGCAAACTCCGCACAGAAAGGCACCTGATCCGGGAATCGAACCCGGGACCTTCTTGCCGTGAGTTGGCAGAGCTACTCACGGCTATGCCACCACCGTGCTAGGTGACACTGTGGTCACCAGGTATGACGGCGGACGGCAGTTACCCGGTTAATAATAGTAATTTTACATTTCTAACACGCGCACATATTCAATCAATGTCGAAAGTATTCATTCGACGAGAGAATGCCTGTGCCATTAGCGAGCTACAGCTCAGCCCGTCCACCCGGGACGAGAGGAGAGGTTTGCATTCTCGGCAACTGGTGACGCCACAGCTGTGAAGCCATGACCAGGCGCCGTAAAGCAAACTAAAGTATTTGCTTTGCTCATTGACGCAGGCCAGCAGTAAAACTATTTATTTACCCACTCTAACGCGTTGGCCATAAAGAAAGACAGCGTGTTTACCTTCGTGACCTCAGAGATAAACATTAACCAAGCGCTGTCTAGAGAGAGAGCGAGAGCTGTAGAGAGATCTGTCAGCGGTGCCTCTGTGATGCTGCCGGTTTATAGCCCGTGAGCCAGGGGGATGGGTCCGCACCACCTGGGGGTGGTGAACGCGACCAAGTCTCCGTAGTGAAGCTCTGTGAGTTTAGGTCATGTGAAAAAGTGTGTAAGTGTAGTGCACCCGTAGATATGTTGTAGCAAACGAGCATGCACATACAGCACTTACCTTAAAATATGGTACCGACGTTTCGCTGAGACTTCCACTTAGCTGTATGTGCTCGCTCGTTTGTTCCAACATATCGACGGGTACACTACACTTACACACTTTTTTACATGACCTAAACTCACAAACAGAGCTTAACTATGGATATTGGTCGTGAAAGCCTACGAGTTAATTTCAAGTCTCCGCAGTTTGAAATTTGCGGCAGGAAAAGGGTGGCCCAGAATTCGCCGACACATTTATATCGTGGCGGCTGCCCCAGGTTTCTGGAACAGTTACGTATTACGCGATCATCATCATTATCAGGTCTGACGATGATGCCTACAGCGTGGGAGGTGACACGGCTATCCCAAAAGAACAGCTATGGAGAGAAATAATTATAATTCCATCCACCGACAGAAACCGCTTAATCCTGTACAGGGACACGGTGAGCCAGAGCCTATCCCGGCAGACACAGGGCACAAAAGGCAGGGGTATATGCAGGATGCGGCACCAGTCCATCGCAGGGCACTGAGGGCAATTTAATCCGCAAGCCAATTAACCTATGCGGCAGCATGTTTTTGGACTGTGGGAGGAGACAAGAGTGCCCGGGATTCGAACTCGGGACCTTCTTGCTGTGAAGCGGCAGCGATACCCACTGCGCCACCGTGCCGCCCCTTTTTTTAAATCAGCAAATACAACGCGTGTTGACCTCGCGTTTGCGACATAGAGGTAAACTTCTCGAACAATGTAATCCCGAGCCTTTGCTTGGTGGGGAGGTGAGCGGGGAGGTCACCTCCAGTGGCGATGGTCACTTCCTCCAAGTAGTGTCCGTAGAAGAGGAACGGGAACGACAGGTTCACCCGCTGTGGGAACACGCGCGCACACAGCAGCGGGATGAACGCACGCATCGACACGCGGCCAACACATGAACCAAGAGACGAAGAATAACGGTGTCACAATGGCTGCTCTTCAAAGTGGTTCGTTCGGGATAGCCGTGTCGAGGGCGATCTCTCTCTCGCGACGTTTCGCCTCTCACGTTGGAAGCACCTGATGCTTCCAATGGCTATCGCCGAAAGAACAGCTCTGAAGAGCAACCATCATGAATCGAGCCGCGCAAACACACATCGAGTATTGGCCAGCATAATGTCTGGGCACCGTTTACTTCACACCATCACACCACTACAGGTACTCATTTAAGGCTGAGTCGACCTAGCGTAAGGCCTGGGACCGGTTCAGATAATCGTCGCTGTTATTGGTCGCGTGCAGCGATCGAATGCGTGTGACCAGTTTCGTCACGCGCCCCACAGCTACAATACACACTCGCGGCCTTGTAAACACATACACAGCCCGCTCAAACTTACACACAGCCATGCACACACACAGCTATGTAAACACCCGCACCGCAGTGAAAACACACACACCATACAATCCCATACAACCGTAAGCAATAACATTTGGATGTATATAGAATCTAAATCTAACGGCAAAATATGCAAAGACAAAGATCCATCTTACGGCTTACGCAAGCCGTCAGGGCAAGTGCTTCCAGCCAGCACCAGTGTCGACACATGTGGACGCGGGTGCGTGTTTGTGGAATCGTTTAACCGGGTGACAACTCTAGAGACCAGGGTGAGTCTCGTTTGCAAGGGTGACCCCCGGTGACCACGAACGGCCAAAGCAAAACAAATAAAATTAAGTACTACTTAAAATACTGTCCGATAATGCCTCCGACGTGGGAGGCGAAACGTCGCGGAGGAGAGAGGAGATACTCTCGCCACACCGATGCCAAAAGCAACTCTTAATAGAACAGCACGGTGGCGCAGTGGGTATTGCTCCCGCCTCACAGCAAGAAGGGCCCGGGTTCGAATCCCGGCTCGGGTGGCTTTCTGTGTGGAGTTTGCATGTTCTCCCCGTGTCCGCGTGGGTTTTCCCGGTCACTCCGGTTTCCTCCAACAGTCAAAAGACACGCTGCTGCGTAGGTTGATTGGCCTGCAGACTTAATTGCCCCCGGTGCCCTATGATGGAATGGCGTCCGATCATGGGAATAGCCCTGCCTTGTGCCCTGTGTCTGCCGGGATAGGCTCCGGCTCACCGCGACCCTGTACAGGATTAAGCTGTTTCTGAAAATGGATGGATGGATTATTATTAATACATGTGTGTGGTTCAGCATGTTATCAAGCGTGCTGTTATCAAGCACGCTGGGCAACAAACCTGGCCACCCGAGTTCGAATCCCGCCCACGGCCAACACCAGTGACGATTTCCTGAACCGGTCCCGTGCCTCCCCTAGGTCGACTCAGCCTCAAAATAAGTACCCGGTGCGGTGTGTAAACATCGCCACTAGGGAGACAAAGGCGGGCGGGCGTGGTGCTGGTCACCCACCTCCTCGTGTGCCGTGTCGACCTTCATAGCTGCTCGCTAACGGCACTTGCCCCTACTGTCTGTTAAGGCTATAATAATAATAGCATTTTATAGAGCGCCTTTCACCCAAGGGTCACAAAGCGCTGCACAAGGGCCGCGGAGAGAACGGCATGTCAACAACGACCGAAAAAAACCAACGTAGGGTCTTTGACCACCACTGGACATTTTTTTTGCCGTACAAAAAAGGTGTCCATCTAGTATTTTTAAGATCTTAACACTTTTTCTCATTGCCAGAAAGGGTTAAACCTCGTATATTTTACGGGGGGGGGTCTTTGACTTTGTGCTCACCGCGGCCTGCCGGTGCGTGTTGGACAGGATGCCGTGAACGCGCACTTGCTGGTTCTGCATCTTGTCGATGTTGACCCAGAGTTCGCGGCCGCGAGGCTCCGTCAGGCGGTACGCTCGCGACGTGTAGTAGCTGTGGTTGTCCTGTCGGCGCGCGGAGGGGTAACACGCCGCGATTCGCCAAAGAGCGATACAAACATCAACAATAATTCGATTCTTCGAAGCGTGATGGTTATGACAGTTTCCCCATTACAAAAAGTGGGGATCAAGGTAGAAGCGTTCACCTAGTGATACCTGTCAAGTAATACTTGGTATTACGTGCAAATTCTACCGAACACTTCGAAGCCGAGCTGAAAGACAACGATGTCCAGAAGCTCAACATACGCCAGAAGCCCCTCAGTCTGGAGCAAGAAGAGAGGCCAATGCCCGCCTTTTTAAGGCCAGCACTGACTATTATATCTCTAAATGTCGACGGGTTCTCTGCAACTAAAGAAGAACTTGTTGCAATGGGAAACTGTCATAACTATCACGCTTCGAAGAATCGAATCGAATTCGAATTGCAACAAGTTCTTGTTTAGTTGCAGACAGCCCTTCAACATTTAGAGATATAATAGTCAGTGCTGGCCTTAAAGGCGGCGGGAATTGGCCTCTCTTCTTGCTCAAGACTGAGGGACTATCTGGCATCTGTTGAGCTTCTGGACATCGTTGTCTTTCAACTCAGCTTCGAAGTGTTTCGTAGAATTTGCAGGTTATACCAAGTATTACTTGACAGGGATCGCGACGTGAACGCTCCGACCTTGATCAACAATAATAACAATCACAATACCTACCACTTTCGTCGTTGTTCCGTTCCCCCCCCTCTATTCACCCGTTCGCTTGGCACGCAGCTTAAAATTCCTGGGTGGTGAAAAACCTCGGCGTTTTTCAAATACTTTACGCATGCAACCCGCTTCCTGCGCAGCCAGCGCAGCGCTCGCCTGCGAAGCGACCGCTCGCGCCCGTCAAAACAAAAGCCGTCTGTGCTCGAGGCTGGCCGCGACATCCTGCCACAGCCACAGCCACCACCACCGCCACCGCCAAAGATCCCCCATGTAGCCTTAACAGACTGTTGGGGCAAGTGCCGTTAGCGAGTAGCACCTATGAAGGTCGACATGGCCACACGAGGAGGGGGTGGGTGACCAGCACCAAGCCCGGCCGTCTTTGTCTCCCTAGTGGCGATGTTTACACACCGCACTAGGTACTCATTTTTTTAGGCTGAGTCCACCTAGGGGAGAAGTCCCAGGACCGGTTCGGAAATTCGAGTACTGGTGTTGACCGTGAGCGGGATTCGAACTCGGATCGCACAGATTCGTAGCCCAGTGCGCTAACCACTGGGCTACCGCGCCCCACACCACCACCACCACTGTGGGCGCCCGGCAAGCGCGGGTGGGGTGGGGAGTGGGCACGTTCGGTGCTCGTCACCCACCAGCTGCGACGCCGATTCCAACCGGCGATGCGGATATTTTTTTCTCTCCGTTAATGTTTTTACCGCGGCGCGCGCCGGTGGCGGTCGTGGGGGAAAGCACGGCTTTGTGAGACGGCAGTACAGCAAGTAGCTTCTTGTACCCGTCTCTGTGGATCTGTGAGTGCTATTCCCCCCCCCACCCCCTCCCCCAATTATGGGAGGTTTCGCCAAGTAAATCCAGATAAAAGTATGAATTTGCCACCAACTTTAGGGCGATTCATGTACATGTATTATAAATGTTAAAAAAATTATTATTATTATTTGCCAACACGGGGGTCTGAGAGAAACGGCATTTCGATCCTCTATATGTCTTGTATATATGGCAGAATTGACAATAAAGTTACATTTAACTGAATTCCCCATATCCGCTTCTTCTTCTTTGCGATTCTTCGAAGCACGATGGTCAGCCTCTGGACATCGTTGTCTTTCAGCTCGGCTTCGAAGTGTTTGGTAGAATTCGCAGGCAATACCAAGCATTACCTGACAGGGATCGCGACGTGAACGCTTCTACCTTGACCCCCATATCCGCTAACAGCCACAGATATTGGGGAATTACAGCAGCGTAGCATAAGAGCATTGGGCACTGTGACATCCGACATGTGGGGCTTGGCACGCTGTGTGAACCCTGGTCATTTGAGTTTGACTCCTAGTCGCGACAGCAAACGTCAGTTACAAGTGCTTACGGAACCGGTCCCAACTATAACGCTGCCAAACAACCTGGTGCCCGTTTCAGTCGCGCAATCGGAACCAAACGAACATCCCGCTCAACGCTCTTGCCCTCTCTCCAGATCAAATCGCGCCCTCTCAAAAAACACAAACGCGCCTTTTATCACGGTGAATTTTTTAGTTCGTCCGATTCTGAGAAATGTTTATCCGGTTATCGAGCGCGATGATGATGATGTCCCCGTTTCACGCCTTGGGAACGGACGGGCAGCCGGCCCGCGTCGGCGATGACCCGGCCATTCCCACGAGCCCTAGCGACCCCCTCACTCGGGTCGCCGGGGCGACAGTTGCCAAACAGGCGTCGGCTTTAAATCTAGGCGCCGTTTAAGTCGGCGCTTTAAACGACCGAAACAAAATCTATTTGGACGCAGCAGGGACGGGACGGGACACGACGTGCTACGCGGGCAACAGCTGCACGGATGGAACCGTTTGCGTGCCGCGCGGCGATCCCGCTGGCATTTCCACGCCGGCCCGGGCCCGCTGGCCAGGCCTCGGGCCGAGACGGAACGCGGTGTTTTTCTAAAACTATTGCACAAAGGCCCCGCTCCGTCACCGCCGCCTCAGATTCGTTTTTCGGTGGAAATTTCGGGAGGTTGCATCCAGTCGTGCCGCGCGTGACGGTTTGCCGGCAGCGGGAGGAGGAGAGGAGGAGCGCGTCGCCGAGCTGCTTCTGAGATCCCGTCAAGTGACCGCTTCGTTTAGAGACGTAATTCGATCTCGGGCCACATGAACGCTTCCCACACCCTGCCCCCCCCCCCTCCCCAACATGTCAACACGTTACCACGTTACCTTGTTCGTAGATATAGGTGAAAGTAAGCTGGTACGGTCCAGCGTACCAGTAAGGAAGCGGCGCTCAGCGCAGAGCGGTTTCGAGACGACCGTTCCCCGGTAAGAAATGTAAGTTACTTTCACCCCCGGTCATAGGGGTCGTTTGACCATACTTCACCAAAACTGGTTGGTGGAAGTCCAGCGAAAGGGTGGCAGGTGGAGGCATAAACGACCGTGGCCAGGAACCGAGATCTCGGCTTGGAAGACTTTACCCGAAAGGTGTGCCAAGCGCTGCGCCACCGCTCAGCTCGACAGTTCGATTCAAATGGCCTCCCTTCCGCGGCGCGTGGAAATCTGCCCGGGGAAGGGCTCGTTAACGCTGGCTCGCGAGTCAGCGTCACTAGACGCACGGCAAACACGTCGTTTTTCAAATAATCTTAAAACCGCAAACTTAAATCGCGAAAAATCACAAGTGAAATAAATGCACTTATTCACTTAAAAAAACCCGATTATAATCCACGCACTTCCGCTTGTGGGTTGTTTACTATTTCTGCGTTAATAATTCCAGCAGCCATCGGAACACCACGAATATCGGTACACACAACACGTAACGCCGAGCTGTGGAATGTGTTGAAATGTTCATAATATTGGGGTTTCAGCGTGAGCAGTACAAACAGCTCTGTTTTTCTTGGCTCCGAGTTAGGTTCATGAGCTTTGCCGAGCCTCTCCATCGGCCTCGCCGC
>JAZEWU010000005.1:6889499-6901075 GCA_036362915.1 Geotria australis
CCTTTCACCCGAGGGTCACAAAGCGCTGCACAAGGCTGTGGTGGAGAGAACGGCGTGTCAATAACGGAGAGTCAAGCAATAGCGATACCATTATTAGGACATAAAGACAGGAGAAAGAGTTAATAATAATAATTCTACAACAAGCAAGGAGGCAACAGATGTACCCGAGCAGACGCAGATCGGGAGAGAGAGAGAGAGCCGTTAGCGAGCAACTATGGAGGTCGACACGGCGCACGAGGGGGTGGGTGACCGGCACCACGCCAGGCCGCAATTTGTCTCCCGAGTGGCAATGTTTAAACACACCGCACTAGGTCCTCATTTGAGGCTGAGTCGACCTAGGGGAGACCCAGGACCGGTTTCAGAAAATCGTCACTGGTGTTGGCCGTGAGCGGGATTCAAACTCGGGTCGCCAGATTTGAAGCCCAGCGGCGCGCGAACCACCGCATCCACACACGACCCCCACCACCACCACGACCACCAACCACCACAACCACCAACCACAGCCACCACCACCACCGCTCAGCGTCCGTGTGGAACCCGAGCATTCGGGGACACGGCCAGGGGAAAAGTGAGCCAGAATAATCACCATTATCAGCCATTTCCTTATTTTAGCTGTTGACGCAAAACAGGGCGACGTTGAAATGTTTACAATAACAACAGAACTCCCGACTCCTTAGGCAGCTGCCAATTCCTCAGGGCACGGGTTGAACTCCAGGCTGCGGCCAGCCGTACCCCGGCCCGGCTTTCGCCGACGGCCGTTCATCATAATCATCATCGATCGTCAATCGCTCTGCTGCTGGATGAGGGCCGTCGCCAATCCACCCGGTGCCAATTCGCCCAACACCTCCACTGCCAGCGGGCCTCATCGCTCCATCTCGACGGTGGCGCAACAAAGACAAAGATCCCCCGTGTAGCCTTAACACACTGCAGGGTCAAGTGCTGTTAGCGAGCAGCTATGAAAGACGGCACGGCACACGAGGAGGTGGGTTGCCAGCACCACGCCCGGCCGCCTTTGCCTCCCTAGTGGCGATGTTTAGACACCGCACCAGATACTCCTGTCAGGCCGGGGGTCGACCCTAGCGGATGCCCAGAACTGGTTCAGAAAATCGACACCGGTATCGGCCGTGAGTGGGAATCAAACTCGGGTGGTCGGGCTCGTAGCGCGGTGCGCTAACCGCGACACCACCGCCACCTCGCCAGGGTGGCACAACACGCGCGTCAGGGGACAGCCACGCGCGGAGTTAATCCGGCGCGTCATCTCTAATCGGGACCGCGATCCGATGCGAGAAGGGACGACGGTTGCTCCTCAGAGCCGTTCTTTCGGGATAGCCGTGTCACCGAGCGCTCCCTCTCTCGCTCGCGACGTTTTGCCATCCCGCGTTGGAAGCGTCATCAGAGAGAGAGGGAGATCGCTCGACGCGGCTATCCCAAAAAGAACAGCTCTGAAGAGCAACAATCATGAAAACCTACCACCAGTCCAGAAGGGATTTGTTTTTTCGGTCTCGGAAGATTTGGGGTTGGTCAGTCCGCGGGCTCGGAGCGCCAGGGTGCCCGTGAGATGCCAGTCCCGAGTGTTTCGCTTCGAACCCTAGGCTCTCTCTTTTCGATTCTTCGAAACGCAATGGTTATATGACAGTTTCCCATTTCTTTACACAGTTCTTTGCATTTCTATTGAACTCTGCAAGGTCTTTTGAGCTGCAGAGGTTGGGTAGTAGAGCGCAGACAAGGCAGTGTACCAACCCTAGGCTGGTACACGCGGTGTATTTGTCACCAATCACTGCCTCGTTATGGGCCTAATTAAGCAAGGTGCCAGCACAGACCAATGTCTGCATCGATTTGATGGTTCCTCTTCAGAGCCGTTCTTTTGGGATAGCCGTGTGGAGCGATCACCCTCTCTAGTCTCGCGACGTTTCGCCTCCCACGTTGGAAGCATCATCAGACCATCGCTTTGTCAATCCATTGCTTGACGAGGTCCTTCCAACACTGTGTCGGTGACGATGGCCGTTTAACCATACTTCACCTGACTGGCTCATAGTGGGCTGGTGAAGGTGGTAAGAGACCCCGGAACCGGTTCGGACAATACTCAACCACCGATTTTAGCCGTGGCTGGGAATCGCGCTCAGGTCACCGCAGTTTACAGCGCGGTTCACGAACCCCCGCGTCACTGCTCCCTCGCAATGTTGACAAAAACACCGCCGCCCTTCTGCGTTTTTAAAAATAAAATAAAAATCTTTAATCGCTCACGACACCTCGTGATCGAGCGAGTCGGCGATGAGGGCAGCTGCGACCAGCTGTGTACACAAGTAGACATTTCACATTTTTTGTAATTTTGCAAAGATTTCTTTTTTCTGATCCAATCCCTACAAATCCGAGGTAAGCCACTCACTCCGGGACAGAACACCCAAGTGCATACCGGTTTAGCTTAACCGGGGAGAAATGCTCTCACAAGCTGCTCTTTCGGGATAGCCGTGTCGAGCGATCTCCCTCTCTCCCTCGCGACGTTTCGCCTCCCACGTTGGAAGCATCATCAAGGCGTTCCAACCGTCGTGAATCGAGCCATGACAAACCTACATCGAGATCCTGTTTTTTCAGCGTCTCTGCGTGCGTGTTGTGGGCCGCTCCGGGGGGAAAGATGCCGTTTGCCAAGCGGAGCGGACGGAGACCATCGCTGTGCGGACGGCAGACGCCGTACGCGCGCCGCACGTTTATCAAGAAAACCTTAACGCCAAGGCTTTTCGTGACCAATGCTATCCACAGTCTAGCTCTTTTACGAGTTCGGTCACGGAAATAATACAAGTGTCGCAAACCCGCCTCCACCCGACACAGCCAATCAGTAAAAAAACGTGCCAATTCGGTACTACTTCAGCATCACACCGGTACGTTGGAGAGCGAGCCCACAACATTTACAATGAAGGTACGACATTTCGCTGATAGCTGCAATCAGCTTCATCAGGAACAAGGATCTGGCGAGACCCCAACTCGCCTTGCCCGGGCCCTATATATAAAGGCTTTGCAGCACTTGTATTTTTTACGTGACCTAACTCAGAAAAAGCGCTAGACTATGGATAAACCTTAACGGTTGGAAAAAAGGCCGGGGGGGGGGGCGTTTCGGTGGAAGTGTTGTGAATTAAAATCCCTTCCGACTGCTCCGTGTCGCAAACGCGTTTTGCTCCCTTTGCGGCGTGTTTTTGTTTATCTTGGGGATATTTTTCCGGCGATCGCCGCCAGCGTTATTGCGCCATCACCGGCACCACCAGCCCGTCGTTCGCCGGGCCCGCGGTTCCTAGCGTTCGTTCATTCATTCATTGTCAGAAACCGCTTAAATCCTGTAACAGTGTCGCGGTGAGCCGCAGCCTATCCCGGCAGACACGGGGCGCAAGGCAGGGCTTTACCCAGGATAGGACGCCGGTCCATCACAGGGCACCGGGGGCAATTTAATCCGCAGGCCAATTAACCTCTGCAGCAGCACGTATTTGGACCGTGCCGGGGAAACCGCGAGAGCCCGGCGAAAACCCACGCGGACACGCGGGGAGAGAACGTGCAAACGCCCCGCACGGAAAGGCACCCGAGGCGGGATGCGAACCCGGGGCCCTTACTGCTGCGAGACGGCGTCGCTACGCCAGCCGTTAGAGGGGCCGAGCCAGCTGGCACAGCAACGCGCGCGTCAAACCGCGGCTCGCCGATTTGCCTGCGGCGATATTTCAGCGTGGCGGCGGCGGCAGGTGGGAGCGACGCGACGATGACGGTCGCCGCAGCTGCCGCGGGACGTCTCGACCGACACCGGAGACTCGCAACCAAACGCTCGCCAGAGCACGCCGCCGCCCCGCCGCCTCCGCCGCTATCTATATACAGTCATGCGCCGCTTAACGTCCGTTCGGGCAACGTCCCACCGCGCATACGTCCGTGGTCAAACGTAGGGTTGTAACAGAGTTCAGAAATCCCGATCGGAGAACGGGACGTAGCGGAAGTAACCGGACGGAGCGAACGCAACAGCTTCCTGCACGCTACACGTGTGTCTCGTGTATACAAAGCGATTGCGCTGCCACGCGTATAATGGTACAGTACAGATATAACCTATAATACATATGTCTTGATAGTCATAATAAACGCCTATGTATATGGTATTGTACAGTGTTAACCTACTTAACCCATATATTACCTTGCCAAATACATTAGCTGAAATACATGTCTATGTATCTATGTCTGTACCGAGGATACCGGGTTCAAAACCTTCATAAGCACACATTTTATATGCACAACAATAAAGCTCTCCTACGTTTCATTGTCGCTTTATTTATTGTTCACCCCTAAAATGAACTATTCCAGCTTGTTAACTCTCGCTTTTGCACTACCATCAAACCCTCAATTCGCATGTTTGTTGTGTCGCAGGAAGTCTGTAAAGAGCCTGCAGTCTCACTGGGTATTCTCTGCTGTAATAATCAACATCTATCTAACATCTTACGCACTCTTCAGCCGTTACCCTCATGTCAATACCGGCCGCCATATATTGGTTACTCTGCCAGTTAACTAAAACAAAATTGTCCGAGCGTTACATAAGGGAGAGTGCGGAGAAACGCACGTCAGAATGTCTGAACGCGGAGACGTTTTCTGGCAAAATCGTTGCGCGCGAAACTGCCAAATCAACACCAAGCACTTTTAATTTGCGGGTCATAATAACCTGAATTTTGCAAGGCGCGAGCCTTGAAAAAAAAAAAACCTTTACTTAGACATAAAAAACACACACACACCCTTGGCACAATATAAACAACGTGCTTCCTAATCGTATTTTCGGGGCGGTTTGATTTACATTCTGCGCGGGTTTGGGATGCCACGCGGAGGCGCAGCGGCCGAGCGCATCACGGGACGGGCTGCGGGCTAATCGCACAGATTCTGGCGGCCGCATCTGCGCCAGCGATAATTCGTATTCCCCCGGTTTTGATTTTTGGCGAGCGCTCAGGGTGGTAACGATAATCCGTGTCGCTCCCCCGCCCCCCGACCACGGCACGCCCGGAACGCAGGCCGAGCGGCTCCCGGTGGAAACCTGACCGCGTGTGGGGGGTGTGAGCGCCGGGTCTCGCTCGCACCTCGCCCCGGCCCTTCCGCACACACAACAACAACAAGCAGCGGCCGCTCGCCACTAAGTGGCGGTGACGTTACCACGGTGCCCTATGCAGTGGCCCAGGTGCACCTTGAGGCTATCACGCAGAGTGTCGAAGGCTCGCTGACAGCAAACAGGTCGGTCATGGGACAGACACAGGCTGTCATGAGCTGACTGACTGAGACGACTGGCTGGGGCACCATCGCTCTACTCCCTACCGTGCCAGATTGCCGAGTTGTAGCCGCCCGGTACACACACAAATATAGACAAAGATCACCCGTATAGCCTTCACAGACTGTAGGGTCAACTGCCGTTAGCAAGCACCTATGAAGGTCGACACGGCACATGAGGGGGTGGGTGGCCAGCACCACGCCCCGCTGTCTTTGCCTCCCCAGAGGCGATGTTTACACACCACACCGGGTACTCATTTGTAGCCGACTCGACTTGGGGGGGGGGGGGAGGCCCAGGACCGGTTCGGAAAATCGTCACTGGTGTCGGCCTCGAGCAGGAATTGAACTCTGGTCGCTGGGTTCGTGGCGCAGCGCGCTAATCGCAACACCACCACTTCCCACATGCGTACGCCAACAACACCCACCGCCGTTCGCCACTAAGTGGCGGTGACGTCGCCACAGCGCTTGTGCCAGGCCACATGCAACTTGAGGCGAGGTGACGTGTCACGGGACAGACCCAGGTGTCATGGGCTGCCTGACCGACATGACTGGCAGATGCACCACCTGTGCTCCCTGCTGGGCCAAAACTCACTGTTTTAACCACCTGGCGCTCCGCTCGTTGTTGTGAGCGTCGCTGCTCTGCTGATAGTTGCAATCAGCTTCATCAGATCCTTTGTTCCTGATGAAGTTGAATGAAACGATCAGCTGAAAGGTCGTACCTACATTATCAATCTTGTGGGTTCGCTCTCCGAACTGGCACGTTTTATTCTCGTGACGACCCTTTCCTAGTTGGCTGTGTCGGGTGGAAGCGGGTTTACCACACTTATTTTACGTGACCTAACTCATAAAAACGGGCTATACTTTGTCCAGACCAGTGCAGCAAGGTACGGTCGTAACCCGACCCAGAAGGAACACCGCATAAAAATATTAGTTTTCACCATTGCGTCTACCATCCTACCACCCACGATCCGCATCGACCCTGATTTACGCCGGCCTCTCATTACGCCGCGTTAATCTCACAGAGTCAGTCACCCCGACAGCCGCGCGCGTAGGTTCTGGCAGAGACGGCGCGGCGAGCCGCTCGCGAGCTACCGCGTGGAGACTCCGCCGCGGAGTACCGCTATGCGGGGACGCCAGAGACCGAACTACCACACAACACCCACACACCCGCGTCGTGTCATCCCAACACCGCCACACGGTGTTGGGTCGCCACTCACCACACTGCCGGTCGAAACCACCTGCCCGCTCGCCTGCCCGCTCACCCGCCAACTCACCACAATGCCGGTCAAAACTACCCACACGCCCACTCACTCGCTGTCCCACCCGCTCGCTCGCACACCACACTCGAGGTCACGACTACACTCGACATCAACAACCGCCGTTGGCCACAAAGTGGCGGTAATGTCACCACGGGGCCTGTGCAAGGCCAGACGCACTTTGAGGCGACTACACTCACTGACATTCTATTCTAGAGCAGAACGTAGATCCATCTAACGTACCGCAACTTAAATTGCACCGGTTTATTTACACGGCCGGTGAGCGTTGAACCACAGTCTCTCCTCGACTTACGACGTATGCGACTTACGTCCACCCGGACTTACGACGGCCGTCCCAGTAACCCCGTTATATTATCTGAGTCCCGAAGGTTGGTCGTAAAGTCTAACGACGACCGCTCCAGCTGCCGCAAGGCGGCCATATTTGTTATTGTCTGGATCTCAGGCTGCGTTTGGGTGTCTCGCAGCTGGTTGTGTTTTGTGAATTTAACACGAAGGCTTTCGTGACCAATGTTATCCATAGTCTAGTTCTCTTTATGAGTTAGGTCAAGTGAAAAGTGTATAAGTGTCGTAAACCCTCCTCCAACCCGTCCGGTACATTGGAGAGCGAACCCACAACACCTAGAATGTACCTTACGACACTTGTACACTTTTCACGTGACCTAACTTATAAAAAGAACTATAATATGGTTGTGTGTGTTTTTTTACAAACTGTTAATAAGGGTGACGAGATCGCCATGGTGATGGCATCGCGCTCACACGTGCGAGGGTGAGCGGAGTTCATTTGGTTATTATCCAGGACGATCCATTTAAAGACGGCCTAACGGTTCCGATAACCCCTTTAACAATCCCTTCAGAGCAAGCCGACTGAACTTTGCAAAAGTGACAACGGCCCATATGTTAAAGCGGGCGGCTAAACAATTAAATCTGTGCATTGATACTGGTGGGACACACATAGCCGGTTTGAATTACAATGTTGTATTCTCTACAATGAATCATTGATGCTTTAGAGGGGTATCGATACGTGGATCACTCTGCAGGGCGAGACGTGGATGAGGGGGGGTGGGATGCTATTCCATGCAGCCTCTCCAGGGTGGGCCTGTAAATGACGTGGTATGCCTGGTCAGCTGATGTAGTGGAGATTCTTTGCGAGCGAGCGTCCATTAATATTTCAGTACTTCCTATTAGTCGCCTACTAAAACATTCATGGTTACGCTAAAACATTCAGTATTTTTAAAATTATTATTATTTCCACCAAGTAATGTTTACCGGGCTGCACGGTGGCCACGTTGTAAAGTGCAACGGATCCTTGAATCCATCTGTGCAAGCTGTGCGTGGGTTTCCCTCCAGCGCTCCGGTTTCCATTTCCACCCCCATTCAATCCATCCATTGCCAGAAACCGCTTTATCCTGTAGTGTCGCGGTGAACCGGAGCCTATCCCGGCAGACACAGGGCGCACGGTAATGCTATATGCAGGATTGGACGCCAATCCATCATAGGGCACTGGGGGCAATTTAGTCCGCAGGCCACTTAACCTAGGCAGCTGCATGTCTTTGGACTGTGGGAGGAAACCGGATTGCCTGGCGGAAACCCACGCGGACACGGGGAGAACATGCAAACTCCACACAGCAAGGCACCCGAGCCAGGATTCGAACCCGGGTGCTTCTTGCTGTGAGCCGGTAACGCCACCGTGCCGCCGCCCTTCCACCCCCAGACACCTCCCGCAAATTAAATGATACCAAACCACCCCCCGAACGTAGGAAGTGCAAATGTTTGCTGTTGTTGGTTGATTTAAATTTGGTTACTTATGAATATTGTATATGTTTAATTTTTTGTCAGCAATTCGCATGTTCGTTGTGTCGCAGGAGTCCCGTAAAGGGCTTGCACGCTCACTGGGTATTTTTCTGCTATAATAATACACATCTATCTATAACCATCTATTCCTGAAAACGAGTCTTGAGGCTCAGCGGGTTTTTTTTCCCCGTGGCAATACGTGGGGGTTATTTATTTAGTTATGTATATGCTTGCTCGGAACGTCAATTTTAATTATTGCCACGCATAATAATGGTGGGATTGAGTGTTTGAAGTCGGGGTAAAGGGTACTTAACCCGTCATTTCACCGATGAGCCCGGGGACTTAAGTGTTCCCGCGTATTGGCAAATAGGCCCCTATTTGCCAGGCCCATGTTGCGGGTACATTTGTTTAAGATTAAGCGCGACGAGAACGCACGTGGGATGGCGTATCGCTCAAAGTTACGTGGCAGCTCACACACAAAGACAAAGATCCCCCGTATAGCCTTAACAGACTGTAGGGTCAAGCACCGTTAGCAAGCACCTATGAAGGTCGACACGACACACGAGGAGGTGGCTGACCAGCATCACGACTGGCAGCCTTTGTCTCCCTAGTAGGAATGTTTACAGGCCGAGTCGACCTTGGGGAGGCCCAGGACCGGTTCAGAAAATCGTCACTGGTGTTGGCCGTGAGCGGGATTCGAACTCGGGTCGCCAGGTTTGTTGCCCAGCGTGCTAACCACTGGGCCACCGCTCCCCTCAAGCTCGCACACACACGCAGAAACACAAAGATCCCCGTATAGCCTCAAAATTACCCATAATTCTAGAACACACAGGGCGGTTAGAGGGAACGCTCACCCAGCTCTCTCCGCGCTCACCAGCACGAACCGCAGATGTTTCGAGGGAGAATTTTTACAGAAATCCCGACCGCTGGCAACACGTGCCAACTCCGCGCCGCCCCTTTCCCGCGAGGCCGCGCGCATCAACATCGCCGCACACGGTGGGCATCTACAAATCGGCTCCAGGAAACCAGCACCGGGAGTTTTACAACCAGAATTTACGACTGCGGTGTACGGCCAGGTGGGCGCAGCGGTCGAACGCACGGCGCTACGAAACCTGCGGCCTAGGTTCGACATCCGGACTGGTCCTGCCGCCTGCACCATGCCCCCTCCGGCCCATCGACGGTGTAGCGCAGCGAAACTAAAACGCCTGACGATGCCTCCAACGTGGCAGGCGAAACGTCGCGAGGGAGGGATGGAGATCGCTCAGCGACGCGGCTATCCCAAAAGAACGGCTCAGAAGAGCAACCATCGATCGATCCAACGCTCCGCCGAACTTTAATGCCGCCAAACCTTGCCTTCGTCACCTTCACCGACCTGCGCCGGCCACAGCGGTGACGTATGCTCAAATTAAACTCCGTGACTAACGTGGCGCGCGGGGTGCGGCCTTCATCCAGCGGTGGATTGACAAAGGTGGTCGAAATTTAACTATTATATCGTAGAGAGCAAAACGGAGAGCTGCGAGCCTTCAAAATGAGAAACCGCCGTCATGACCAAAGCGTCCTTTATTTTTACACAGGGCCGTTTTAAATGTTTAGGCAGGTGTTCTCTGTAAAGCCCCCTGTCTTTAATGTCTCCCTTCATATTTCCTCTTCCCTACCCTGTGTCAGCTTCCTCTCTCACACACGCACTCTCTCTGGCGCCATGCGTATACAGTGTTAGGCACGCGCGCACACACGCTCGTACACACTCAGGCCACCGACAGGTTTGGTGAAAACACAAAGACAAAGCTCACCCGTATAGCCTTAACATACTGCAGGGTCAAGTGCCGTTCGCGAGCACCTATGAAAACCGTTCACGGCACACGAGGGGGTGAGTGGCCAGCACCACGCCCGGCCGCCTTTGTCTCCATAGTGGCGATGTTTACAGAAAGCACTAGGTACTCATTTGAGGCTGAGTGGACCTAGGGGAGGTCCAGGACCGGTTCAGAAAATAGTCACTGGTGTTGGTGGCCGTGAGCGGGATTCGAACTCGAGTGGCCAGGTTTGCAGCCCAGCATAGCGCTAACCACTGAGCCACCGCTCCACACAAGTGTGCGTGACCATAGTCTGTTTTTATGAGTTAGGTCACTTAAAAAAATATATGTGTCGAAAATTCGCCTCCACCCGACACAGCCAATCAGTAAAGGGTTGTCACGTGGACAAAAACGTGCCAATTCGTTACTATTTCGGCACACCGGTATGTTGGAGAGCGAGCCCACAACAATAAATGTTGTGAGCGAGCCCACAACATTTACAATTAAGGTACGAAGTTTCGCTGATCGTTGCAATCAGCTTCATCGGGAACAAGTCTCTGGAAAGCCCCAACTCGCCCCAACTCTGTGCATGACCACACGGTCAGGTGGGGTCATGCGCTCCTTCAAAGCCACCGGTTTGCGGACCAACCATCACGAACCGAACCGTAACAAACCTGCATCAGACTTAACGGTGTGTCCGACACTACGCAGTCGTACCGCTTTGTAATCGGTTTTTTTAAAATGCGGCTACCCTCTCGGGGGTCGGAACAAGCCGCGGACACCAGAGGTCATGGGTTCAAACGCGGTGCTAAATACGCCGAGCGGGTTGACGTATGAGGCGAGTTGACGAATTAGGCCCGGTCGCCAATGACTGCACACAAAAAAAACCAATAATGCTACAATTGAGTTTTCATTTAAGTTGCCAAGATTCCAGCTCTGAGAGTGAACAGGTTTTGTTTGATGCGCTGAAGCAGTCGCCTCAGGGCGCTGTAAAAGTATACGCCGCACGTCGATTAAAACAGACATTACTTAAGCGACTTCACCGGTAATGTTGTGATATCATTTCCTGGGGCGGGGCGGGCATTCTCAGACTCGGAGTGATGCACCTCTTGTGCAGCGGCGAATTCCTATTGCCACGACACGACGACAAGAGCTACATGTTACCAAGTGACATTTGCTTACTCGTGCCCTGCAATGGACTGGCGTCCCATCCTCGATATACCCCTGCCTTGCACCCTGTGTCTGCCGGGATAGGCTCCGGCTCACCGCAACCCTGTACAGGATTAAGCCGTTTCTGAAAATGGATGGACGGAACGCCTGGGAATCCCCCAGTAAGAGCTGGAATCTGTTGCTGAGGAAAGGGATGTCTGGTCCACTCTCCTTGGACTGCTGCCACCGCGACCCTAACCAGGACAAGCGGTTTACAAAAATGCATGGATGGATTCGCTCA
>JAZEWU010000005.1:6901184-6914527 GCA_036362915.1 Geotria australis
AAACCGGCCCATTGTGGGGGGGACCGAGAGAGCCGCAGCCGGTAGCGGTGGGCGCTGTGGGCCAGGCCCCGTCTGCCAGCACCGCCGCACAATGCGCCGCTTGTGCGCGCTCACGAACGCCGCCGCCGCGGATGTAGTTACTGCGCCCCGTTCGCTCCGGCCATCGGGGAGAGCGGCGGTGGCGGACGAGAGAGGAGGAGATAGGAGGAAACGCAACTCTGCCCCCCAGTTGTAGCGCCAAAGTGGCCGGTAGCCGTTTTCGGGGCAGAAGCGTTAAATATAAAACACACGCGTTTCTTCCATCGCTGTGGAACGGATTGGTTTCTTGGCCACGCGACCGTAGTTTGTGCGATCGGAAAGAAGTGATTTTTTTTTTCGAAAATTGATTAAAAAAAAAATTCTTCACGCGCCATTATCCGATTTCCTCCGTCCTGCTCTCTCTCTCTCTCTCTCCCCCCGTCTGCGAGCAGAAAATCCCCGACAGTGAGGGTCCTGCTGGGTGCCGGGCGGGCGAACCGGCCGGATCACGCGATACGGCGGGCTCGAGTTGCGGGGAGGATGGGAGTGAGCGGGAGGGAAGCATGGGGGAGAGCGGGGAGGGGAGCGGGGGTGTTGACGCCGCCTGCGCCCGACCTCAGCGCCACCACTTTCATTCCAGTTGCTGAGCTGCATACAGTACCACTGTACTTTAAAAAGGACTCACCGCAAGATTTAGCGTGCGGTACGTGGGTTAGCTCCGCTAATAGTATTTTTTGGCGATTTGTTGTTTCCGAAACAAAAATAATGACCGTTTATGATCGAGCTGTTTTGACGGTGCGTCCATCAGAACAGCGAAACGGCAAGTAATACTTGGTATTACCTGAAAATTCCACAAAACACTTCCAAGATCAGCAGATGCCAGAAGCTCCCTCAGTCTGGAGCAAGAAGAGAGGCCAATGCCCGCCTTTAAGGCCAGCACTGACTATTATATCTCTAAATGTTGAAGGGCTGTCTGCAACTAAAAAATAACTTGTTGCGATGGGAAACTGTCATATAATCGAATTCGAAGCGAAACATCGCGAGGGAGAGAGGGAGATCGCACGACACGGCTATCCCGAAAGAACAGCTTTAAAGAGAAACCATCGTGAATCGAGCCGTGACAACTGACATCGGTCCAATCAATCACCGCTGACATTTAAGATCACTTTCAATGAAAAAGACGCACCGCGGACAGGGCACGTGACCAGGCGACAACTAGATGCTCACCGCTTAATCCTGTACAGTGTCGCGGTGAGTCGGAGCCTATCCCGGCACACACAGGGCGCAAGGCAGGGCTGTACCCAGGGTCGGACGCCGGTCAATCAAAGGGCAACGAGGGCCAATTAAACTATGCAGACGCAGCATGTCTTTGGACAGTGGGAGGAAACCGGAGTGCCCGGCGAAAACCCACACAAACACGGGGAGAACAACATGCAAACTCCGCACAGAAAGGCCCCCGCGCCAGAATACAAACCCAGGACCTTCTTGCTGTGAGGCTGAATCGATCTAGGAAAGGCCCAGGAGTGGGTGACAAAATTGCCTCCGATGTTGACCTGTGAGTGGGAATCGAACTCGGGGCGCCAGGTTCGGAGTGCAGCGAGCCAGCCGCTACACCACCTACACCACCGCTCCCCACTACTCCACCCGCCGTTACCCACAGCTAAAGGCACCGGCCAGACTCCATCTACTGCACTTTATCAGGAGCAGGGCGCTAGATGACGGATGGTGGAGTCACGGTTGCTCTTCAGAGCTGTTCTTTCGGGATAGCTGTGTCGAGCAATCTCCCTCGCGACGTTTCGCCTCCCACGTTGGAAGCCTCATCACGCGTTCCAATGTGGGAGGCGAAACGTCGCGAAAGGGAGATTGCTCAGTGACACGGCTATCCCGAAAGAACAGCTCTGAAAAGCGACCATCGTGATTCGAGCCGTGAAAACCTACATTGGTACATTGGATGGTGGCGTGTTATTGTTAATGTGCTTCAGAGATTTGGGAATTGAGATTTTTCTGAAAACAAATTCCCAGGTCTGGGTGTTTATAATAATCAGCACTGCACACGTCGCGCCAAGGATTTGTGTGACCCCAAGTGACTGTAAATCGGGACCACGGTGCAAGAGCTTTATTTCATTAGGACAATAAATATTCTACGTGGACTAAATTGCCCCTGGTGCCCTGTGATGGACTGGCATCCCATCCTCGGTATAGCCCTGCCTTGCGCCCTGTGTCTGCCGGGATAGGCTCCGGCTCACCACGACCCTGTAGAGGATTAAGCGGTTCTGACAATGGATGAATGGATAGATGACGGTTAGACTATTGGACCTTTTTCTCCGGAAAGGGTTAAACCTCGTATTTTCTACATTAGATGACTGTAAGTTGATAATTTTCAACTCTAATAATCCACTGCTGGACAAAGGTCTCCTCAAGCCATGGGACATTGGTTGGCACTGCACACCACCCTGGGGTCAGAGGGCATTGGTGATCCGTGTGGGGCCCAGGACCGGTTCAGAGATCACACGCCACCGCCGAGAGCCGTGGAAAGGAATTGAACATAGGTCGCCAGGTTCCTAGCGCGCTGCACGAAGCACTACGCAAGCGCTCCGTCCCAACAATAAACTCACGACGTGGGTATTCCACACCGAGCAGACAACACTTTGTCCCAAAAGGTACAAGATGAAATTTTTTTTTTTTTACAAAGAAAAATATCAAGTCGAACATAAATCTGTTACAAAGACGTAAAAACCCACCACATTTGGAAAAAACATGCTTTTTTCTCCATAGCTCAAAAACATTATTGTGCAATACTATATAGAATTATTTTTTTTTCAAGACCTGAGCTCAATTCCGCCAGCTGCGCTCTCTGGCACGCTGACAAAACGCCGCCACTGCTGCCAGCTCTCGCTCACTCGCTCACTCGCTCGCTCGCAAAAAAACAAAACACAAAATTAACTCATCTCACAGTCCCGCTCCGCTCGTTACCCGCGGGCCCCGGGCAAACATTTCGATGCGCCACGTCAGACGCAATCCCGGCAGCGCCACCCGGCAACAGCGACGAACATACGGACGGACGGGGGATTCAATCGCCGGCTCGGTAAACAAGCGTGAGCGATGGTCGGGCCCCGCTAATGAAGGCGCCGGTCACACGTTTTTGTTTGCTTTCACTGGAAGATGTTTACTACTGGGACGAAGCGGTGGCGTAGCGGTGGGTAGCGCTGTCGCCACACGGCAAGAAGGTCCCTCGGGTTCGAAGCACGCGCTCGGGTGCCTTTCCTGTGTGCAGTTTGCATGTTCTCTCTCTCTCCCGGTGTCCCCGTGGGTTTTATTATTATTATATAATAATAGCAGTTATAGAGCGCCTTTCACCCGAGGGTCACAAAGCGCTGCACAAGGCTGTGGAGAGAGCGGCATGTCAATAATATAAAGTTTTCGCCTGACACTCCGGTTTCATCCCACAATCCAAAGACATGCTGCCGCATAGGTTAATTGGCCTGTGGACTAAATTGCCGCCCGGTGCCCAAAGATGGACTGGCGTCCTGTCCTAGGTATAGCCGTGCCTTGCACCCTGTGTCTGCCGGGATAGGCTCCGGCTCACCGCGATCCTGTACAGGATTAAGCGGTTTCTGACCATGATGTTTACTACTGACGTTTGTCACGTGGCAGGCGACGGTCCCAACGGGGCACCAATCGCGTCGCCTGTAACAGCCACGCCTTCATCATAATCTTCAGCCCTGACGATCCACTGCTGGATGAAGGCCTACCCAAGCTGGTGGCATCTCTCAAGGTCCCGCGACGTAACATGCATTGCTCCTGCACGCGAGCCGATTTCATCGCTACGAGCGTCGTCTATGTTGGGCGTTCCCTCCCTCGACTGCCGTTTTGTCGTTAGTCTCGACCACGAGCCAATCATCGTGCCCCCTAGGCACACGTCCCCGCCAAAAACCCACAAACTTTTCTTCAGTCAAGTTGACGTCTCTACCCTGCGTATGTCACACTTTCCGCTCCTCTCAATGCAAATTATTCTTCACGTGATATTACGGGTTTTTTTTCCCCCCCATTCTCTTGGCGAATCTTCTCGCTTACTCATATACGCGAGGGTGGCGGTGGCGGTGGGGTAGAGGAGAGGTCGAGCTCCAGAGCAGAAGGTTAATGGTAATCGCGCGGCCACGCGCTACGATCGATACATCGACTCGACTAATGCACGGCTCAACGCCGATTTACGATACGGTGCGGCAGGGTGTCTGTGCAGCGGTAACATCTGCGCCTCACAGAAATAATGGTCTTGCCCGAGCACGTTCGATCCCCGCCTTGGGCGCATTTCCGTGTGGAGTTTGTGTGCTATCTCCCCCTCCTGTTCTGCGTGGGTTTCCTCCGGGCTCTCCGGTTTCCTCCCACAACTTAAAAAAAAAACACTCATTAATTAGTTGGCCGATAACATCCTAATCTATAGGAAGCAGCGTGTGGCAATATGGCGCCGGGCAAACCGCCTGGCTGCCTCCTCCGCCTCAACGGAGGAGGCAGCCAGGGTTACAACGCGCTGCACAGGGCTGTGGAGAGAGTCAAGCAATAGCGATAAAATATAGGACATAAAGACAACAGAAAAAAGAAAAAAAAAAATATTCTACAACAAGCAGGTAGGGAACAGATGTACCCGAGCAGACGCAGATCAGAAGAGAGAGAGAGAGAGAGACAGCCAACATCTCGGCACGCCACCGCTGACCCGCACCAACAGTCCAAGCCAGATTTAGGAATAAATGTCCCCGTGAAGGCGCAGGTACGAAGAGAGCCAACATCCTGGCACGACAGCATTGAGCCGCACCCGTAATCCTAGACCTGAGGACTAGATGGCTTTACGGAACAAGTTTGTCTTGAGACGCAAAATAAAGGAGGCGACGTGTGGGCAGGGAAAGTCGAGTTGTTCCCTCGCGCCAGCTCGCAACACCTGCCCCTCGGGCCCCTCGCAGTTTGCGGCCGCGACACCGCAGCGTCACGTTCCCACGCGCGGCTTCGGCCGACGCGAGTCTGCCCGGCCCATCGGAGCGGCCGGACTTGCCCGGACCGATACCTTTCAGCCGAGGGCGACGGCAGGACTGTCAGTTCATCGTCGACAAATACGGTTTGTTTTCGAGTCGTTTTGTGCCGCCGTCAAGCTTTGCGATACCATCCATCCATCCAGGTCCATGACAGGGCACGGTGGGCCCCAATTACGTCGAGTGTAGTGTAATTTTAAGTTACAAAACCAAAGCGATGGTGTGAACCAGTTCGCTTGTAGCTGTTGGGACACGTTTTTTTTCGGTCGTCGTATATATTTTTTTCCCCCAAATGCTTTACCGGGCAAAGGTCAAGTTGATTCGCTCGGATGTCGCACGGTCGCGAAGAGAGAGCGAGACTACGCACGTGACCGCGTGTTTTGGGAACGCGCGTCACTCCTGCGAGCGACGTCGATCACAGCCCGACGCGACGAGAGTTTTGTAATCGGTTCCTCCGGAGATGTTTCCGGACCATCAATTTTTTGTTTAAATCGAGCCAAGCACCTAAATATCCATAGTGAAGCTCTGTTTATGAATTTAGGTCATATTAAAAAAGTGTGTAAGTGCAGTGCACCCGTCGATATGTTGGAGAACATATCGACGGGTGCCCTTGCGAAACGTTGCAAGGGCGAGTGAGAGAGATCGCTCGACACGGCTATCCTGAAAGAACAGCTTTGAAGAGCAACCATCATACCATAATATATACACTACACACACACACGTGGATCACAGACTGAGAACGGACATACTTTGCTAGAATGTGTTGAAAGGTCATACGTTTCAGGAGCATTGCGTAGGCCCTTAACTTTACTGGCGGGCTTGAGCCGCTGGTCATATTTACACAGTTCTATGACAGCGGCCAATCTAACCATACATTAACCGCTGTTGACGTTCCTCCAAAGTGGCACTGTAGCATACTGCTGAATAAGAGTAAAAAGGAATTACATGATCAAGGAGCGGCAGACCCTGCCCAGTAACATACAACCGCAACGCCTGATGATGCTTCCAACGTGCGAGGCGAAACGTCGCGAGGGAGAGAGGGAGATCGCTCAGTGACACGGCTATCCCGAAAGAGCATCTCTGAAGAGCAACCGTCGCGAATCGAGCCACTGTGACAAACCTACGTCAGTACAAACACAAACCCATCAATCTTCTGCGCAACGAATGCTGCGGGAGACGCCACAACACGGAGCCAGGGTACGGTCGCAAACTGGTTCTGCCGGTGTCTTCCAAAGTGATGCCATGAGGACAAAATAACCAGCGCTGGTTTCATAATTACCCTCAAGCAATCTGGCAGCAACGAACGCCTGACTTACAGCCCCGGCGTCATGAAGCTGTGCCTGCGTGGCCGTCCAAAGATTCCACCGACTCCCCACGCAGACTCATCACCATCATCTGCCAAGATCAATCCACTGCTGGATGAAGGAATTCTCAAATGTTCACCGTCCCTCGTGGTCTTGCAATGCCACGATCGATCTCGCCCTGGCACGCAAGCTTAATGTCTCTTGCTCCATCTCCATGGAGGTCATTCTCTAGGGGATTTCTCCCTCGTTTGGCTGCCATTCCATCCCTGTTCTTCTCCATGGCTCAGACTATGTCCCACTTACGTTGTCAGTGCTGCATCCCTCGTGTGCTGCACAGGGACAGCTGTCACCGGGGGTCCCCCTGGGCATAAAAACTACAGCTGGCCGTGACAATGATTGAGATCAGGTGCGAGACAAGGTGATTTGACATACTGGGACATTTAAGCACCTAAGAAATTCATTCATTCATTGTCCAAAACCGCGTAATCATGTACAGGGTGACGGTGAGCCGGAGCCTATCCCGGTAGACACAGGGTGGAAGGCAGGGCTAGACCCAGGAAGGGACGCCAGTCCATCACAGAGCACCGGGGGCAATTTAGTCGGCATGAAAATTAACCTATGTGGGAGAAATGCCAAAAAAAAGACACTACATACTCACACTGGGTTTGACGTAGACACTACGCTGTTCAGCTGCCTTGTCTGCGCTCTACCACGCAACCTCTGCAGCTCAAAAGACCTTGCAGAGTTCAATAAAAATTGCTAAGAACTGTGTAAAGAAATGGGAAACTGTAATTTAACCATCGCGCTTCAAAGAATCGCAAATAAGGAGATCAAATGAATCGGCACCAACATACTTGTGCAACGTTCTTCGTTTATCTTTGAAAGCGATAATAGATTGTCACTCGGCTGAGAAATATCCGACTACCACTACTACATTCATACCGAGGTTAGCGAAGAGCTGTGCGAGTGTTTGGCTCGTCTCTCAATTTGTTTTTCCAAAATCACGTCAAACCGGCTTTCTGCTCGAACGCGGCTCGCAGCTGATCTGCGCGCGATTTGGTCGGCGTGGCTATAGTTTGTAGTTAAGATCTGGGCCAAGGTTGTGGGCTGGATCTATGGGATTGCATTGGGAAAGATATTAAAAGGCTGGGTTAGGGGTAACGATTGTGATGGTCCTCGTGATGAGTTATGGAGAGTATTCACGTGACCAAGGTGGACGTACTTAACCGTCCAACCATCCGGCGTTAGAAACTGCTTAATCCTGTACAGGGTCGCGGTGGGACACATACTTAACGATGTACGTTATTGAAGCACGCGTTAAAATAACTACAACTAACACAACAATAACTAACATGCCGTTCTCTCCGCGGCCCTTGTGCAGCGCTTTGTGACCCTCGGGTGAAAGGCGCTCGATAAATGCTATTATTATTACAACATTTCGGAAAAAGTCATGCACTCTCGAAACATTTATTCCTTCCCCTGGCTTGGACTGTTGGTACGGATCAGTGGTGCCGTGCATCTCTCTCTCTCTCTTCCAATCTGCTCGGGTACATCTGTTCCCTCCTTGCTTGTTGTAGAATTATTATTAATCGCTATTGCTTGACTCAGTTAATCTGTCTTGATGTTATTGACATGCCGTTCTCTCCACAGCCTTGTGCAGCGCTTTGTGACCTTCGGGCGAAAGTCGCTCTATAAATGTTATTATTATTTGTACAAGTATAAGCAAAAATAGTTCCGGGTACAGTGCAATAATTCAGAATTATTGTTATTTATCCCGAAAAGCCCTCAAGACCCGTTTTTCAAGACACAATTTCCCTTGTGATTTCCCGGCAACTCACGTGATACTCAAACAGATATACTGTGTAATTCTCAGCGCTGGAAGTTTGCCAAATTAAGTTCAGACTAAAAATATCAAGCGATGGGTGTTTTTGTGCGGTCATTGGTGACCAGGGTGGGTCCGTTAAATCACTACGCTTTAGTAGGCGACTGAAACCTGGATTCAAACACACTCAACGGTGCCAACTCAAGGCTTGGACCTCTGTCACCGGGCCACCTGATTCTAGAGTCGCCATCTCAGAGGCACAAAAAAACAGGATATATCCATCCATCCATCCATTTTCTAAACCGCTTGTCCTGGTGAGGGTCGTGGCAAAAGGTCTTTAATGAGGGTGGACCAGACATCTTTTTCCTCAGCAACAGATTCCAGCTCTTCCCGAGGATTCCCAGGCCAGCCGAGGGATATAATCCATCCATCGTGTCCTGGGTCGGCCTCTAGGTCTCCGCCAAAGTGGGCCGTGCCTGGTCGACTTCCCGGGGGGAGCCTCCCAAGGCGGGCATCCTTAACAAATGCCCAAACCACCTCAACTGGCTTGTCTCAATCCGAAGGAGCAGCGACTCAACTTTGAGGTTCTCCTGGATTTCTGTACTCCTCACTGGGACATATCCATCCATTTTCAGTAACCGGTTAATCCTGTACAGGGTCGCGGTGAGCCGGAGCCATCCCGGCAGCCACAGGGCGCAAGGCAGGGGTATACCGAGGATGGGACGCCAGTCCATCGCAGGGCACCTGGGGCAATTTACTCAGTAGGCCAATTAACCTGGCAGCATGTCTTTGGACGGTGGGAGGAAACAGGAGTGCCCGGCGAAAACCCACGCGGACACGGGCAGAACATGCAACCTCCACACAGAAAGGCACCCGAGCCGAGATTCGAACCCGCGACCATCTTGCTGTGAGGCGGCAGCGAAACCCACTACGCCACCGTGCCGCCCCGGGACATATAATAAGAATTTTACATTTATAACGCACACATATTCGTTCACTGTCGAAGGTACTCATTCGACGAGAGAACGACTCAGAGGCGGAGGTAAATAATATAAGCGAGAGAGAGCGAGAGAGGGCTGTATGTGTAACTGGCAAGCACTCGGACTTTGAATGACTAGTTCCAGAAAAACGTAAGATTTGCCAGGTCAGTTGCCTCCTCCTCCTCCTCGGCAGGTGATGACCTGCCCGAGTGTCAAATTTCAGGGTGGGTCCTGTCTTCTTTAACAGGAATCAGGGTCGGCGTGTTGATTTACAGCAGCAATAGTGAAATCAAGGCGCCAGTGTCCTGGTCTCACCCGGTGCTCACTGACATCACCACGTAGCCATCACGGTCGATGAACACAGCGCTTTGTGACCCTCGGGTGAAAGCCGCTCTATAAAATGCTATTATTATTAATGGCTGCTCTTCTGAGCTGTTCTTTCGGGATAGCCGTGTTGAGCGATGTCGCCTCCCAGGATGATGCCTCCAACGTGGGAGGCGAAACGTCGCGAGGGAGAGAGGGAGATCGCTCAGTGACACGGCTATCCCGAAAGAACAGCTTTGAAGAGCAACTGTCATGAATCGAGCCGTGACAAACCTACATCAACACTAGCACAGTTACCGTTTGTGTAACTACAGTACAGAACGCAGCGTGGTGGAAGGAACACGTTGGAAAACAGCGGGAGATCTACAATCTTCAAGTTTGCCCATGAGCTCGGCCCACCGAAAACTGTGTTGTTTGACGTTAGAAAATAATTAGTCACAACTAACCAACGGTGACGCCACCATCGCGAGCACAAGCAATGCAAACAAAAACAACGTAACCTGGGAGCAGCACTCGACGTTAACATCTCATTCCCACGGGAGTTTGCCAGCGGCGAGAGATGAAATCACAACTGGACTCATTTGATTCATTAAAAATAACTCGGTAATACTGCGTTGGCAGTGGCGCACAGCCACAAAGAATAATACTAAGAATTAAAAACTCATCCGTCCATCACACCGCCTGAAAAGCTCGAAATCCAACACTGTAAGAGGCGAACGTTCAGGCCCATGGAGGGAACTTCCTCCATTAGCAGAAGATAGAGATAGATGGTTATTATTACGGCAAAAAAAAAACCCAGTGAGCTTGCAAGCTCTTTACAGGATTCCTACAGCACAAACACGCACATTTACAAAAAAATCTAAAAAAATAACGAATTAACCAAACAAAAAAAATAACCATTTATACACAGCATTGCACATAAGTGACAAAAGAACAAAAATAAATAAATACAAGGTAGTTTAAATAGTTCCATCCATTGTCAGAAACCACTTAATCCTGTACAGTGTCGCGGTGAGCCGGAGCCTATCCCGGCACACAGGGCGCAAGGCAGGGCTATACCCCGGATGGAACGCCAGTCCATCACAGGGCACCCGTGTCAATTTAACATTTAAAACGTTTAAACATTGCGATAGATATAGATTGATGTTTATCACAGCAGAAAAATACCCAGTGAGCCTGTAAGCTCTTTACGGGATTCCTGGCGACTCAACAAACATGAAAGGTAGCTTATTGCACATTGAGAACGACAGAAAAGGCCACGCGCTTTGACGAAGCACCGACGATGATCGATGGATGATAGACACGGCCGCTCACTGACCTTGTCCCGGATCGTCCCTGTAGCTCATCCCGAGGGCAGGGCACGGCAGCAGGGGCAGCAGCACGAAGGGCAGCAGGATGGGCAGCAGGACGGCACGCATGGTGCTGCAAAGTAGCTGGTCCCACAAGTGTCTATTACCCTGCAACGTCTCTCTCCAATAACCCTACAAACACACCACCGTGTGTGGGGTGTGGTCCTTACACACACACCTTTCCTCTCTCTACTGTGTTGACACACCACACACTGTACAAACAGTGAACACACTTTTACTTTGATCCCTGTGTGTATAGTCTCTACTGTCTTAACACACACACTGTTCAGTGTAACACACCCAGTGGACACCTAACACTCCACACACCTAATGTGGAACACACCCGTGTTGTTAGCAGCACACGCACACCCCGAGATGACCCAAAATCTTGAGTTGAGCACAGCGCGGTGTTGGGACACTAACGCGCCAACACACAAATAACACAGCGCTGCCCGTGATCGTACGCCACACTACACACGCAGAAACACTTCGTAAACTATACACAGCAAACAATACACTGCTTAACACACTAATCTACACCCCACACACACAGCCGTACACAACCCTATAAACACACAGTGCACACGCAGCCCCGCTGATAAACACAACAGACTTAGACACAAAAGTGAACCCTACACACAGCTGCTACTACAATCACAACACGAATAAAGAGCGAACACACAACGCCCTGGCACTAACACAGCAAACAGCACAAAAGTAACTTCACAATGCCTCCCCGCTAACACAACGTAGCTCCGGACCACTAAACTTCTCTCCCCCGCGTCTCGCTCCGTCCGTCCGTCCGTCCCTCGCCCCCACACACAGCTCGCTCCGAGAATAGTCCCGACCTCGGTTCGGCGCTACACTTTCGTCACACGACGACGGCCCCAGCTGCCCCCCGCCTGCCTGCCTGCCTGCTAGCCTGCTAGCTGCTGCGTCTTCGTCTGCTGCTGCTGACGATGATGATCAACTGAGCTTCTGCTCCGTGTGCTGATGATGTAGAGGCGGAGGAGGAGCGGGAAGAGGAGGGTCGGGGACGTGTGGGGGGCGGTGCAGCCGCTCGAGTCTCCACTCCGCCATGCGGACATCATGATACTCCCACACGCCTTTGTTTACCCGGGGCCGCGCCGCGCGCACCGTCCGAGCCGGCTGCCATGTCCATCCATTGTCACACAAACCGCTTAATCCTGTACCGGTGGTGAGCCGGAGGAGCCTGTCCCGCCAGATAGTGGTGCCGTGCCGAGATAATAATAATAATCTACTTTTGTAACGCGCGCATTTTCTTCGGGCGCGTTGCACCCCGTTGATTCGGAGGCGCGGAGCCCTGCTCAGTCATTTTGTTGTGAGTTAGTGAAAAGGTGACTTTTTAAGAGTTTTTTTAAGGCTGTAGGGGACTGTGTTTGACGCAATAGGTGTGGCAGGCTGTTCCAGGTTGTGGGTGCCGCGACCGAGAAACGGCGTTTCGCGAAGGTTGTGCGTGAACGCGGTTGCCTCTCTCGCTCTCTGTCTTCCGATCTGCGTCTGCTCGGGTAACATCTGTTCCCTCCTTGCTTGTTGTAGAATTATTATTATTTTCCTGTTGTCTTTATGCCCTATAATTTATCGCTATTGCTTGACTCTCAGTTAATCTGTCTTTCAGCAACGATGTCCAGAGGCTGACCATCGTGCTTCGAAGAATCGCAAAGAAGAAGTTAATCTGTCTTGATGTTATTGACATGCCGTTCTCTCCACAGCCTGGTGCAGCGCTTTGTGACCCTCGGGTAAAAGGCGCTCTATAAATGCTATTTTTATTAAAGATACAGGGCGCAAGGCAGGACCATACCCCAGGATGGGACGCTAGTCCATCACAGGATCGATGATAGATGTTTATTTATTATTACAGCAGATTAACGAAACGGTGAGGTTTGACCAAGCTCTTTAAAGGATTCCTGCATTGATCCAACAAAACACGCGAATTTGTATTAAATAAATATACATCTCGGCTCCTGGGGGGCCTTTCTGTGTGGAGTTTGCAGGTGCTCCCCGTGTCCGCGTGGGTTTTCGCCGGGCACTCCGGTTTCCTCCCGCAATCCAAAGATATGCTGCTGCACAGGTTAATTGGCCTGCGGACTAAATTGTCCCCGGTGCCCTGTGATGGACTGGCGTCCCATCCTAGGTATAGCCCTGCCTTGCGCCCTGTGTCTGCCGGGATAGGCTCCGGCTCACCGCGACCCTGTACAGGATTAAGCGGTTTCTGAAAATGGATGGATCTATGGTCTCAGGAATCCGGCGAGTCACACACTCCAGACTCTCGCCAGTGTCAAGCATTGGGCGTGAGAGGCTCCGGCATCGAGCGTGACGCAGCATCTAGCAATGAGAATCGCGGGGTTTTTTTACAAACCAGTGTTGCCCATCCATCCATTGTCAGAAACCGCTTAATGCCGTACACTGTGCAGGGTCCCTCTGAGCCAGAACCTATCCCGGCAGACACAAGGCGCAAAATCCAGTGTTGTACTTTCCACATTCCTGCGACGTGGACTAGTCAC
>JAZEWU010000005.1:6936515-6952019 GCA_036362915.1 Geotria australis
ACCAATCCGCTATTAATTAGGCACATCTAAAAACACTAAAGCCACTAAACTGTTCCACCTCAGGTTGGTATTTACAAATTAAATATCTAAAAGGGAGAGAACGACTCAGAGGCGTAGTGAAGAAAGCGAAGAGAGGCGGGGGAGGGGAAAGGCAGCCAAGCGCGTTTAACCGGCTCCAACATTTGCTAGGCACTGCATCCTATATAAATGATGTTCTCGGCCGATTGATTAAAAACAGATTGTTTTTCCTGTTGTGGGAGGAAGCCGGAGAACTCGGAGGAAACCCAGACCCAATAGGGGCAGAACACACAAAGTCCACAAAAAAAATAAGTCACCGAACTTGGGATTCGAACCGCCTCGGGGAGGCCATTCTGTTAGCAAAGCGCAGATTTTACCATTGCGCCATCTCGCCACTACACCGGTTTAGTAAAATAATAATTAGAACTGAGAGCCTGGGCGGCACGGTGGCGGAGCGGTGAGTATCGCTGCCGCCTCACAGCAAGAAGAACCTGTTTAGAATCCCTGCCCGAGCTGTGGAGAGAACGGCATGTCAACAACGGGAAGACAGAATAACTGAGAATCTGCATTTGAACCCAGGCTTCAAAATTGGCAGGCTAGCAGTTTAGCCCTGCGAGCTATGCAGCCCCTCCATGGATTCTGGGTCTAGAACTCTTGACATATTCTCCCTGGCGTCGGTGACACTGCAAGAGACTGAATACTGGCAAGAAATACTGAGAAGAACCTGAATTTGAACCCAGGATTTCCCGGTCGCCAGTTGGGAATAGCACGCTGAGGAATTAGTGGTGTAGTGTTTATTAAATCGCAAGCAATCAACCAAAACAATTGTTGCTGATTTCCGTTCTCTGTCGTTTTTGATATGTCGTTCTCTCCGCAGCCCTGTGCAGCGCTTTGTGACCCTCGGGTGGAATGCGCTCTATAAATGCTATTATTATTTTACATTCGACTCTAATTATTAAACCGGTTTCCACTGCATGGCCGTCAAGGTAACATGGTGGCTACTTCAAGGCATTCACATAAAAATGAGTAGAAAGCAACATAGGTTATACATTGTAATGTTTATTAAGCTGAAAGCAAATATTACATTCCCTTACAAAACTGCGTCACTTCAACAATTGAGTACTGAAATGCGTCTCCGTAAAACCAGTACAGGTTCATCAAAATAACAATGCCTCTGTATGGCCACGAAAAGAACCTGGGTTCTTAAGACAAGTGTGGTCAAGTAGGGTTAGACAGCACTGTTCACAATGCCGCTCACTTCCCTGAAAAGGCAACCCTTAGTGCCACCGGCAAAACGAATTTAAACCAGGCACATCCCTGGCTTAGCTTCAGACATCTGATGAGACCGGGTGCATTCAGGTGGTTCAGTAACGAGCTCTGCTGAAGGCTTGGTGTGGAGGCACTGGCAGTGCTCCAGGTACGGATAATAAAATATCCGTTCCTTGTTTTTGTATTTCCATTAAGGTCGAAGCATCCCACCACTGACATTGCTTTGCAAAGTGCTTCCTGTTTTGCTCCGCACACAAAGCTGCTTTAAAAAAAAAATTTGATTATAAAACCTGGACTGGCTCTATCCTCCGTGCTGTTAAGCACTATTAATATAACCTTGGGCGATTAGCAGGTATTACGTAATCGGTGCTTCAATGAGTTATGCCATGTTGAGCTAAGAGTAATTGTGAAATCGTGCATATATTATTTAAGCTCTTAGGCTGCGTGGGCTGTTGTGTGCGTGTGTGCGGGGGGTAATATATTTAAACGTTTTTGGTCATATTTGACGCTTATGCAAATCAGAGACTGATTCAGACGATGGAGGAAATGCACATTTCCGCTGATTTAAAACAGAGTTATTTAAAGAGCCCAAATTTACTACAAACGGTAGCGGCTTGGCCACTTCTCTGATGAATATCAGCGGAAACAGGTTTCCTATCAACATGAGGCTCACTCACACAATCCAACGCAGATGTATAGAAACGTGTCGGCTAAAGCTCCTTCCACATTGGAACTGCGCGTGTTTAGAACATAAAGAAAACAACTCGAGGTTAAAAAGATGTGAATGCCGGCAAAATACACGATGACCACTCTCGCTGACAAACGGTGACAGCTTCAGCGTTCGCGGACATAAGGGCTAGACATGCCGTCCTCTTCGCGGCCCTTGTGCAGCGCATTGTGACCCTCGGGTGAAAGGCGCTATATAAATTGATATTATTATTAGATGGGCAAGTCAAATCATGAAGATAAACAAAGCATATCGCTTACGCCACGAGACACGTTCATACATCTAAGTCTCGCAAAGCAGTGAAGAGACGGTTACGAGTCAAGAGACCCTCTGAGTCCATGAACCCAGAGCAGATATCAATCGTCAGACTGACCTCAGGTGGCATAACGTTCGTAGGTCTAATTCCTCGATGTGGCAGATAAGAGTGAATAATTCATTCGGTTATTGTCAGAAACCGCTTAATCCTGTACAGGGTTGCAGTGAGCCGGAGCCTATCCTGGCACAAACAGGGCGCAAGGTAGGGATATACTCAGGATGCGACGCCAGTCCATCACAGGGCAGCACGGGCAATTTAGTTAGCATGCCAATTAACCTATGCAAAAGCATGTCTTTGAACTGTGGGCGGAAACCGGAGAGCCCGACGAAAACCCACGCGGACACGGGGAGAACATGCAAACTCCACACAGAAAGGCACCCGAGCCGGGATATGAACCCGGGATCTTCTTGCTGCGAGGCTGCAGCGCTACTCACCGCACCACCGTGCTGCCCGACAGTGAATAACGTGGTAAGGATTTCAAATGAGTGGAATTATCAAGTAATTCACTCTTATTGGCCACACATACCAATTGGCACTGTCTGTGGTGGTACTAACCTATGTTCTGGCCCATTGACTGTCTTGCAGGGAAGGGTCACTCCGGGTCTGCCTGGAGGTGTGGAACCCTGAAGAGTTGGTGTTAGACGGGCACAACATTCCCCACCGTGCCTTGAATGCGACATCGCGGTATACAGCGGTATATTGGCAACTATGAGCTATATGCATTTGCTAGTAAAAGAGTCAAAGCTTATAATTCAGAAATGTAAATATAATTTTTCTTACCATTTAATTCGTTACTATTATATATGAGCAAGGATAAAAAAAAATTTGATAAGTGAGAAATACAACATTTTTTTTTTAAACGTCAAGTCTGTTTCTTAACAAACTTTTGGTCTGACACAGCAAGCGGATACATTTATACAGCCGGTGGAATGTTCATTAGCATTCAATTCCGAAACGTCAGTTTAGTTAAAATTTGGTATACAAAACCATAGTTGAGAATAAGCACGTTTTCACCAACCGAAACACTCTCCGCTTTTTTTTAAGCGTAAATACCTTCGAAGCCTTGTCTAAGCACAACTGAAAATGTTACCTTACGTCGGACGGGCTGCTATAGTGAAGGGCCCGACCCCGACAATTTAAACGCGCAGTTTCTGAAATCAAAATATATTATTGCTACGACCGAACTTGCCTCCCCAAACTCCCGCAGACAATTTTTAAACGTTACTTTTTTTTTCTTTCTCAGCAACTGTTCCGCACCTGCGCAAAATACGGTCGTGTTTTTTGCTCCAACGCAACGTTTCCGCCGCGTGGCGCTTGGAACAACTTGGAAGGGATTTGGGGCCACGTGCACAAGGCCGCACGAAACCGTCGGATCGGTCCCAAACGTTTACGTCGATCTCAAGAGACGTCGTCAAGGCGAGTAAACGAGGCGTCACCCGTTTAAAACTAGATTTCTTTCTGCTCGCGATGTACGCGACAAATCGCCTGCGTTGAGAATCCACTGCCTTCCTATTCAAGAATGTTGCATTGATTTCTTCACGTGAACCCTGTAGCCCTACTTAAGGCGCTTACATTTAACAATGGCAACAACGGCTGCTCTTCAGTGCTGTTCTTTCGGGATAGCCGTGTCACTGTGCGCTCTCTCTCCTCTCTCCCTCGCGACGTTTCGCATGCCGCGTTGGAAGCATCATCAGGCGACGAAACGTCGCGAGGGAGAGAGTTAGAGAGGGAGAGCACTTAGTGACACGCCTATCCCGAAGGCACAGCTCTGAATAGCAGCCATCAATAAATCGAGCCGTGAAAAACCTACATCAGTAAGCACGATGGCAACAACAACAAAAATCTCTACCAGTGAGACAGGTCATCGAATCGCCAGGAAGGTGGGGGAATCGTTAAAGGCCTCGTTTTGAAATCAAGCCCAAAACGCCAAGCTGCCAGCAACAAGCAGCCGCACGTCCACGTAATCGTTTTTGTCCCAGGACTTGAGCACCAAGACAGCCGCTGTATCGCTCGCGGTCGTCGCGTCCACCGCGGGACACGCTCACTATCCGCATTAAGCTCACAGTGCGCGAGTCTAATTCATATTAATAAATAGAGAACTGCTGGACGGAGGCCTCCCCTGAAGGTCGGTTAGACACCTGTTCGGGTAGCGCGGCAGTTACTGAATTCGGTTGCAATCAGGAGGCACCGGCGGATCTGAACGAGGGATCGATTCGGCTCGCGATCCCTCACGGTCGGATAAAGAGCGTTCATCCCTGGTGGAAAGTCAGCCGCGGATGTCCGAAGGAGAGACTGGTCACCACCGTAGAAATGTGGAATTGCCAGCGTTGGTTCAAACCGCCAGGGGGAGGCGGGCTTCCTAACGTCTGCATTTAAGACGGGAGATGCACTGAACTTGCTTCCATGAAGCCTGTCTGACTGCGAAGGAATGTTTTAAGACTAACGTAGTAAATGTAACAATAAGTACTTAAATCAATTGACTGGCAAAACACGCTAAATAAGGAGAACTATATTTAATCGGAAGCGGACAAATATAAAAAACTATCAACTCGCAAAACGAAGCAATATTTATTTAGCTCCCATCTGTTTACGTGCAAGGAGGCGCATGTTTCTGTGTTTGCACCGCCAAGCTGGATCAACAAGTGGCGCGTCAAACGCTTGCTAGGCCACAGGTTTGTTTGTTTGGCTGTGTCGGCTGGAGGAGGGTTTTAATGAGATATATTTTGGCCAGATCACGGCTACGTGTGGCCCAATCCAGGCATCGATCGCGACTCAAATACGTCACGAGTGATGTTGGTTTTGGCCGGCGGAAAATCGCACCGGGAAACACCAACCAGGCACATCACCAAGGCCAATTAATGTCCATGATTATTACGTATACATTACCTTCCCATATAGATGTTTTTTTTGTTATTTTACTTGTTTTATTTTTAAAGGCTGGGATAGGAACAACAAACTCTACGTCAGCCTTAATATGTTAAATGCAACATTGGATATCAACTGGAAAAATACTAATCTCAAACACAAAAAAAACATGGTAAGCCCTTATTAAAATAAGTTTTATATATTTGTTTCAGAGTTAAAGCGTAAACTAGATTAAAGGAATGAAATGAACAAGGTACTATTTGTTGCTTTAGTTGGGCCTGGCTCTAGGCTAGTTCTCTCAATTCGCCGTTGTGTTACGATGCGTGTGAAGCCGTCAACGAGGCGCGGCGCGAGCAGCATCATCGACGCACTCGCAAAGCACGCTAAACGCGTGACAGATTTTTGCGTCATTCTCTAAACTGCGCCGAGATAGAAAAACCCATGACATAACAACCGTTGAATGGTTTGCAAATTTACAAAACTTTGTAAATAGAAAATTAGCGGTGGTCTATTTAATATTCGGCAACCACCCCCGCTGCACAGGTGACTCGGGCAGAAACCCGTGTTTGCGCCGGTATGTTGGAGAGACGGACTCGATGCTAGGTGTTGTGCTGTGAGCGTGGTGGTGGTGGTGTTGGCGTCGGGGAGTGTAGTAACGACGTTGGTGGTGGTGGTAGGGGTGTTAGAGGTGTAACGATGAGGTAGCGGTATTAGAAGCATAACGCCATGGCAGTGGTGACAGGAGCGGTGTTAGTCGTGACTTGAGACGTTTAACGACGCGATACGGTACGGTACGGTGAGGGGCGGTACGGTACGGCGGGAGCGGTACGGCGCGGGGGGGGCGTTCAGAAGCGGCGCGACGGACGCGGCGGTGACTAGCATTGCCGTCGGAGGCGTTTAACGGTCGGCGCGGAGAATCCGCGCGGCACGGATGGATGGCGGCACCCCCTCGCCAGGCCCGCGGGGCTCGCCTCACATCGGCTGCAGGTAGTTGGCGGGCAGCATGCCAGTACGGCCGGTCCTCACTACCGTGCCGTACATCCAGCCCTCGTCGATCTGCTTCACGTTCTCGATGACGTCGCCGTCCATGAAGGACACCTCGTCGTCGTCCGCGGCCGCGTAGTCGTACACGGCGCGGAACGGCCTCTGCAACGACAACGGTCGTCCCCCCCGTGTAGCTTTAACGCGCCGTGTGGCAATATGTTGGAGCCGAATAATGTGAAATATACAAGGTTTTACCTTTTCCGGCAATGAGTGAAGTGTTAATATCTTAATAATAATAATAATAGCATTTATAGAGTGCTTTTCACCCGAGGGTCACAAAGCGCTGCACAGGGCTGCGGAGAGAACGACATGTCAACAACGACAGAGAACGGAAAATCAGCAACTATTTTTTTTAAACACCGAGTGGACACCTTTTTGCAAAGGTTCCAGTTTGCAAGCAGCCACACAACATGCTTGTGGCAAAAACATGCAAACGAATGCTATGATAATAAATGCATTGTCCTTCAAACTGATTGGCCCAACACTCGACAGCTTTTGTAAGAGCCTAGCCTCAGTGTTTAGCCAAGTGTTGCCAAAAGGCAAGCAGTTTTTAGACAATGCAAATATCAATAGATTAAGATCTTAACACTTCACTCATGGCCAGAAAAGGTAAAACCTTGTATATTTTACATTATTTGTACACTGGCAAAAAAAGGTGTACGTGTTGGCGCCGGCAAACCGCCTAGCTGCTTCCTTGACCTCTCTGCGGTTTCCTCACTACGCCTCAGAGTCGTTATTCTCTTCAAATGAATACCTTAGACGTTGAATGAATATGTGTTGGTTATAAATTGTCAATCCATCCATCCATTTTCTAAACCGCTTGTCCTGGTGAGGGTCGTGGTGGCAGCAGTTCAAGGACAGTCGACCAGACATCCCTTTCCTCAGCAACAGATTCCAGCTCTTCCTGTTAAATCTACATGTAACGTCCGCTGCCGTTTTCGCAGGCCCGGTCGGGGGGCCGGGGCAAGCCGGCGGCCTCTTCCTTCTGCAACCCGCTGTACCGCCGCAACTTGGACCCGTCTGTGGGCACGGCGCCCGCCGGCGAGCCACGCGGCCCGCTGCCCGCGTGTGGTTGGGGGGAGGGTAGCGAGGCTGCACTCACCGTGGCCCGGGGCGGCTGGGAGACGGGCCGCTGCTGCTGGGCCGCGGAGGACACGTAGCCCTGGCCGTGCTGGGGACCTGCGAGTTGGCACGGGGGCAGCGGGGACGACAGAGGCAGGAGGCGGCACGGCGGTGAGCGCGGCGCAAACGGCGTCAACACGGAGCCGAGCGGCCGGCGACACACGGATGTGCCACGCATTAACCCGCCAATGAATGAGATTATGTATGATTATTATTATTATGGGGATCAAGGTAGAAGCGTTCACGTCGCGATCCCTGTCAAGTAATACTTGGTACCTGCAAATTCTACCAAACACATCAAAGCCGAGCTGAAAGACAACGATGTCCAGAAGCTCAACAGATGCCAGAAGCCCCTCAGTCTGGAACAAGAAGAAAGGCCAATGCCCGCCGCCTTTAAGGCCAGCACTGACTATTATATCTCTAAATGTTGAAGGGCTGTCTGCAACTAAAGAAGAACTTGTTGCAATGGGAGGCTGTCGTGTAACCATCACGCTTCGAAGAATCGAATCGAATTCGAATTATTATTATGTACTGATGTAGGTTTTCACGGCTCGGATCGTGATGGTGGCCCTTCGGAGCTCTTTCGGGATAGCCGTGTCACTGAGCGATCTCTCTCTCTCTCCATCGCGACGTTTCGCCTCTAACGTTGGAAGCATAACGCCTGATGATGCTCCCAACGCGGGACGCGAAACGTCGCGAGGGAGATCGCTCGACACGGTTGTCCCGAAAGAACAGCTCTGAAGAGCAACCATCAAACGAGATGATGCCATCGCAAAGGGCTTCACCGCGAGATTTAAAGTTGGTTGACTCCACGCAGTCAATCGTGAAGAGTTTTTGTCGCCAAGGTGCCGAACGTGACGGCTGTTCTCGGACGCTCCAGTGGGCCACGCCATTTCGAGTGACCGGAGCGCGCACGTTTGTCTGTGTCGGCTCATTTCCGCACGAGTGGACAGAGGGCTGCCTCTTACCCACGTGTTGGAGACGCACGGATCACGATGACAGATGTGCTAATCCAGGAAAGCATCACCGAGTGTCCACATTTAGTTCATAGATTAACTAAACTTTCGGAGTAAGTAAAACACGTGGATTGAAAAAAACGGATAAAAAACTGAATGTGTTAATTTTCATGCTGAGATCAACCAAGGCGTTGTTTGTTATCTCTACCGCCCTGGGCTCTGCGTGCTGTTAAGAAGTGCCATTGCCTGAAACGTTGCCTACTGTACGCTTTTGCATTATAAAGAACGAAGAGTTATTTTGTTATAGGTACGAAGGTTAGTAGGGAGAAGGACACGAAATTTTAATTTGACTTTTCTCACTCCGTTTGTCGTTTTTGGTAATGTTTCTGCAAAAATGTTGAAGATTTTTAAAAACTAAATATACAGTAAATAGCACGGCACATACATGAGCCGGCGTTATTTTTGAGAAACGATTGAGTGACTTTTTTACTTATTCATTAAAGTGGTAAACTTGAACATATTGATGCACATATGTCATAAAAAAAGAAAATAACAAATATTAAAAATTTCAAATATTTTTTGCCAAACAACAAATATTATTTTTGCGGACTATTTCAAACCATATAATGCATCCTGAAAGTAATTAGCATGTACTGCTGTAGGTTTTCACGGCTCGATTTATGATGGTTACTCTTCAGAGCTGTTCTTTCAGGGACAGCCGTGTCGAGTGCTCTCCCTCTCTCCCTTGTGACGTTGCGAAGAAGAGAGAAAGACCGCTCGACACTGCTATCCCGAAAGACCAGCTCTGAAGGGCAACCATCAGTAAATTAGTATATATAGATAGATGATAGATAGATGTTTATTATTACAGGAGAAAAATACCCAGTGAGCTTGCAAGCTCTTCACGGGACTCCTGCGACACAACAAACATGCAGATTGCTGACAAAATTGTATATTTTCAAGTTGTCATTTCAATTCAAGCTGAGGTTAACGAGGGAACGGGGGGGCAGTGAGGCTGGAGTTAGAGAAGCGACACGCGGTGTTTCGTTCGCAGGGGTCACAGTGGGGCATCTCGGGCATAACGAGGCACGGGGACGGAAGAGATGGGCCACGGGCCGGCGGACGGGTACAAACACGGCGGCTCCCTCGCTTCTCTTACCCGTGGGTTCTACACAGACACGATTCAAAAGCAAGAAGAAACAGGAGGAGGCAGCACCAGAGGAGAAACCAGAAAGGGCTTATGCTGAAAACACAAGAGTGGAGAGACAGAAAGGTGACACGGAGATACAGGGCAAACAAAACAAGAGGAGGACACGCAGCAGGGAGGGCAGACCTGGCACGGGGCGGCACCCGCCCGAGTCGGGTTACAGCCGCAAACAAACTCACCCCGGTGGAACACGCGCGACAGGTGCGGCGCCACGAGGGACACGCGAGAACGCGACGCGAGGCTCGCTAAAATGGATGCTAATATAGACGTGTAATTACTAATGCAGAAAAATACACAGGGAGCTTGCAAGCTCTTTACGGGATTCCTGAATTGACACAACAAACACGCGAATTGACGAAAATAAAAAATTATCTACGTCAATTAAAAAAATGCTGACCCGGACGTGTCTGAGTGTGACTCGTGAGACACGAGGTTCGGAAAAAAACGGAATCAAATTTAGTTTTCAATGTGGAGGTTCCCGACACTGCGGGGTTATTCGGTAGGGTAGGCACACGGCAACTGACGCATCAGCTTTACGGTTTGAACAGAACAGGGTAGAGGGTGTGGTGAAATAAATACAATTTCAGGTGGTTTAAAACATGCTTCTGTGTTGTCAGGGAAAGCCTGGAAATGTTTCTGTGCCTATATCACTGATGGTGCATTTGGGATACAACTAGAGAGAGATGTACCGAAATACATTACAAAAACTGATATCATAGCAACTACCAAACGAACAGCTCACCTCCGAAAACACAACAGCATCCTCGTTAAACTCGGAGCATGATTATGCCAATCAGGGGAAATGTTGTTATATATCCGGGCCAGCAAACACCTGCTGCGCAACGACTGCAGGGATCAGAAAGGTCAAAGCCCTGCGGCAGGGTCGCGCGGTAGTAACAGCTGCGCCTCACAGAAAGAAATGTGTTTTCCGAGGCGATTTGATACCCGCCTCGGGCGCCTTCCTGTGTGGAGTTTGTGTGTTCTGCCCCTATTCTGCGTGGGTTTCCTCCAGGTTCGCCGGTTTCCTCCCACAACTTAAAAAAAAAACCACTGATTAATGAATTGGCCGATAACATCACAATATATATATGGAAATTTGTTGGCGTCGGCAAACCGCCTTGGCTGCCTCCTCCGCGGATTCCTCGCGCCTCTGACTTGCGTTTGAAATGTTGCAAACGTTGCACTTGTTCCCTCTCAATGTGCAATGAGCTACCTATAATTATTCTCACATCGCACTGTTTAGCCGTACATCCATCCATCCTCGCGCCTGAGTCGTCCTCTCTTCGAATTAATACATTTGACACCGAATTAATATGTGCGCGTTTTAAATTGCTATTATTATATTCAGTAGATCGGGGTGGGGGGGGTCGGAGCGTCCGGGCGTAACGTTAAACGCATGCAAGCTTTGACGAGCGAGCGACCGACCGTCTCCGGAGCGACGCGGCCGATCGTAGCGCGAGCGTACCTCCGCCGCCGTGGTACGCCTGCTGCTGCTGCTGCTGTTGCTGCTGTTGCTGCTGCGCGTACATGCCGCCCTCCTCGGCCGAGTAGCGGGCGCTGCCGCGGCTGTAGGCGGCAGCAGCGTCGCTGCTCACCTCGTGCATGCTGCGCCGCTGCTGCTCCATGGTGACGTTGTCGGTGACGGGCGCGTAGCCCTTGCCCTTGTTCTTCTCAAACTCCTCGTGGTACTTTGCCTGCGGGCGAAAGACCGGCGGGCGTGACGACGGAGTGACGACGGAGTGACGACGGCGATATCGATGACGCGGCACGACACCGTGAGGAAGTGACGTCGGGCGCGAGCGCGGGGCTAATCGCGCGATGCTTGCCGATGAGTGGTTTTGTGTTCCAACCCGAATTTAATGAATCGGCGATAATGATGGGAGCGTCCCTAGTTCAGATCTTTTTATGGGTTAGGTCACGTAAAAAATAATTGTCGTAAAGCCGCCTCCACCCGCCACAGCCAATTAGTAAGGTTTGTCACGTGAACAAAACATGCCGATTCTTTACTGATTCAGCATCACGCCGCTATGTTGGAGAGCGAACGCACGACATTTACAATGCAGGGATGACGTTTCGCTGATAGATGCAATCAGCTTCATCAGAAACAAAGGTACTGGTGAGAAACCTTACTAACTGGCTGTGTTATAATGGCCGCGGGTTAACAAGGTTTTACCATAAAAGGTAAAACCCAGTAAATTTTTGCCAGCTGTATATTTTTTTTACATTATCTGTACACTGGGAAAAAGGTGCTCAGTGTGCTGCTGCTGCTGATACCATTATTTCAGTGTAGGTTATTGGGTTGCATGGGTCAAAAATGAGGGAAGTGAGCCAGTGTTGGCGCGGTGTGAGCGTGCGTTTCACCCACGCACACAACACTGACATTAAAACACATTTGTGAACAAAGGCAGGATTTTAAAACTCGAAAGCTAATAGACTTGAAACAACTTCTATATTGTACGCTTAAGAAAAAAGTTTTGAAAAAACAGATAAATAACGTTGTGTTTCCTTAAATTGATTGTTATTTATCTTGGCAAAGGCTTGGCATTCGGATGAACTTGTGGCATGCGCAGCATTAGCACGTGTCGGGCGCCACTTGTCCGAATTCCGACCTCGGCGGCGAACACAAACACTGGGAGCCGCTAGAACAACACGCTGGCATCCGGCAGCTCCCACCCACACGCGGGCACACATGCGGGCACACGCGGGCACACAACAGTGCATCCATTTATCACAGTGAAACCTCGACAAAACGGACCTCGATTCAACGGACTTCGGAAAGCTACGGACGCTATCCGCTACTTCTGAGACGGCGGTCTGCACGGGAAATAATGGAAATTATATCTTTTGGGAATTGCCTTACAAAGCTAATCTTCTTCGAAACACGATGGTCAGCTTCTGGACATCGTTGTCTTTCAGCTCGGCTTCAAAGTGTTTGGTAGAATTCGCAGGCAACACCAAGTATTACCTGACAGGTAATACTTCGAATTCGCAGGCAACACCGAGTATTACCTGACAGGTAATAAAGTATTACCTGACAGGCAACACCAAGTATTACCTGACAGGGATCGCGACGTGAACGCTTCTACCTTGACCCCCACAAAGCTAATAATGCATAGGTTAATTGGCCTGCTGACTAAATAGCCCCAGGTGCCCTGTGTTGGATTGGCGCTCCATCCTGCGTATAGCCCTGCCTTGATCTATGTGTCTGCTGGGATAGGCTCCGGCTCACCGCAACCCTGTACACTACAGGATTAAACGGTTTCTGACAATGAATGAATGGATGCTTTACAAAGCTGTTCTTTCAGGGTAGTCATGTCACTGAGCACTCCCCCTCTTTCCTTCGTGACGTTTCGCCTCCCACGTTGGCGGTATCCTCAGGCGTTCTGAGAGGGGAGCGCTTGACACGGCTAGCCCGAAAGAACAGCTTTGGAAATCAATTCTCATGCACCGAGCCATGAAATCCTACGTCAGTCGAATAATATTTTTTATTTTAGTGGTTTTATTACTGCTATTAAATACATGTATTGCTATGTTCAATGGTGTTCATAATACATAGGTTGTTATAAGATATGGTCATTTCTATTTATATAAGGTCGTCATATAAACATCCGGATTTAACAGACTTCCAGCCACCCTTTCAGCCCCCTATCCGTCCATTAAATAAAGGTTTTACTGGAACATAAGCAAGAATTCTCCGACACGATCTTAGAACCGCACGTTGCAACGTTCGGTGGCTTGCGATTGCTCTGCGCTGCATGTAATGGGCTCTCGTGGCCCCTGCAGCCACTAGTGGCCGCTACATTCTCCACAACGCTCCGCTCACGTTGCACGCATCGGTTATTTATTATTCAAGCGAACGATGTGCAAACGTCACGTCTACGTTATGCAGTGAAACATAACACCGCGTAACGAGAACGAAAGTAAAAAAACAAGACGAGAGAATTTATTCCTGGGTTGAATTGAGACGGAACCAAATCCCTGGGGACGGGAGTGCATCAATACATACTTGTTCTCACACAGACACCAATATAACAGCATACCAACACCAAAGATCCCCCGTATAGCCTTAACAGACTGTAGGTTCAAGTGCCATTAGCGAGCACCTATGAAGGCCGATACGGCACACGAAGGGGTGGGTGGCCAGCACCACGCCCGGCCGCCTTTGGGCACACGCACGAAAGCACACGGGCTAACACGGACACGACTACATACGCAGCGACACAAACGTAACGTACACTTGTATGCTTGCTATTTGTACTTGTTATCGTATCATAACATTCTTGATGTTTTCTTTTTCTATTTAAGCGTATGTTATTGCACAGGACACGCTGGAGGGATTATATCCTTCGGCTGGCCTGGGAACGCCTGGGAATCCCCCAGGAAGAGCTGGAATCTGTTGCTGAGGAAAGGGATGTCTGGTCCACTCTCCGACTGCTGCCACTGCGACCCTCACCAGGACAAGCGGTTTAGAAAATGGATGGATGGATGTTTTGCACATTGTTTAGCAGAGAGTTGAGAGAGAGATAATGGGAGTAAAGAATCTCACTGCCATGTATCTCATGTGTCATATGATCAATAAATTAACTTGACTATACAAAGACCCCCCGCGTATTATGGGAGGGAATCGAAGAACCCGGAGGAATCCCGTGCAGATAGAACAAGGGGAGAAGATACAAATGCACCACAGAATGGTGCCTGATTCTGGAATCGAACCAAGGTCCTTCTGGATGTGAGGCACGAGTGTTAACACTGCACAGCCCTGTCGATCAAGCTGTTGGGGCCAGCACCACGCCCTACAGAGCTACACAGACAGCTGCTGTCTACACACATACACAACTACTGTACTTACAGCCGGCCAAGCAAAATGCTCGTCACACATGCACACCCGTCCATACACATGAAAGAAAGGTACACATAGCCGCAAGACGGGAGGGCACAGTTACATGTATGTGTGGCTAAACACATACCTACACGTATGATACATAAAAACAAATCGATACATAGAGCTATAAAGCTGCTCTGATTTGTCCAATCCAGGCGACAAAGTGAAATAAAGCGATGCGTACGAGACAACGCCAGGCACACAGATACACACGTTGATAAAGACACAAGTACAGTCGGCCCTGCATATTCAACCAACCGCGGATCGAATATATTTAAAAAATAATAATTCCACAAAATTCCAAAAAGCAAAAAATTGAATTTGCCGCGCGCCGAGCACTGCGCTGAATCCACGCGAACGAAGTGATGTCGGCATACCCTGCTGTAGCCACCTGCCATTTCACAGATCCTCAGTCTCTCTCCAGCACTAGTTGTTTGAGCATTGCTACGTTGTTGCTGAGGTGTACTATGTAGTTAGGCCTGCGATGGTTGCGTCTGTACGGAACATGTGCAGACGTTTTTCTCTTGTCATTATTCCCTAAACAATACTGTATAACAACTATTTACTTAGCATTTACATTATATTCGGTATTATAAGAAATCTAGAGATGATATAAAGTATACGGGAGGATGTGCATAGGTTGTATGCAAATACTACGACATTTTATATAAGGGACTTGGGCATCCGCGGATTTCGGTATCCACGGGGGTCCTGGAACCAATCCCCCGTGGAGACCGAGGACCGACTGTACACGTGCGCATAATTACACACGGACGTACACACGTAGAGCCACGCACATGCATCGATGCGATGAACCATCACGATTCTGGGTCGCGATTCCATTCAATAATCTCTTACGTTTGGTCTCGTTTAGTAATGATACAATTTATGATGCACGCAAATTCCACGCCTGGTCATAGACGAGAGATGAGATATGGATACGGAGGCGTAGCAAGGAAACCGCAGAGAGGGGGGGAGGCAGTCAGGCGGTCAGCCGGCGCCAACCCACCATACGCTGCTTTCCTATACATTATGATTGCTTGACTCTCAGTTTATCTGTCTTGATGTTATCGACATGCCGTTCTCTCCACAGCCTTG
>JAZEWU010000005.1:6956359-6970965 GCA_036362915.1 Geotria australis
TTGGGAAGTGGTAGCTGAGTGATTAGTGCACTGGGCTACAAACCCGGCTATGACCTGAGTTCGAATTTTGGTCACGGCCAACACCAGTGACGATTTTATGAACCGATCCTGGGCCTCCCCTAGGTCGACTCAGCCCCCACTGAGTACCTAGTATGGTGTGTAAAGATTGTCACAATAGGGAGACAAAGGCGGCCGGGCGCGGTGCTGGTCACCCACCTCCTCGTGTGCTGAGTCGACCTTCATAGGTGCTCGCTAACAGCACTTGCCCCGACAGTCCGTTAAGGCTATACGGGGGATCTTTGTCTTTGTGTAGGCCTGTGCACGCATAGGTGTGCATGTGTGGATGTGTGGGCGGAAGAGCGGAAGAGCGACGCTCACAACAGCGAGCCGAGCGCCGAGCGGCCAAAGCACGGCAAGTTGGCACAGTAGGGAGCTCAGGTGGAGCATCTGCCGGTCATCTCAGTCTGGCAGCCCATGACACCTGGGTCTGTCCTGTGACCTCCTGTCGACGAGCCTTCGACACTTCACGTGGCCTCGGGGTGCATGTGGCCTGGCACAGGCGACGTGGTGACGTCACCGCCACTTAGTGGCGAAAGACGGTTGTTTGTTTTGTTTGTATGTGCGTATGCGCGTATGCGTGTGTGTGCTGTGTCGACCTTAATCGGTGTTGGCTAACAGCACTTGACCCTACAGTCTGTTAAGGCTATACGGGGATCTTTGTCTTTTGTGTGCTGTGCCCTACAGTCTGTTAAGCCTATACGGGGGATCTTTGTCTTTGTGTGCTGTGCATGTGTGCGTGTGCAGGCGCGCGTCGCTGCAAAGACCTACATGTTACAGTAAGGCCTCTTGTCGTAGCCCTTGTAGTTTTTCATGTTGAGGGCCATCTTGCAGACTTCACAGTGGAAGCATGCCTTGTGCCAGACCTGTGGATGGTGAAGAGGGGTGGGGGAGAGGGTGGGAGGGGGAGCAGGAGGGTGACGGGGTCAATCGGCAGTCGTGACGGCAGCACAGAGCGCTTCACGTGAGGATGAGTGGGATCACCTTGCTGAGATCACTCGCAAGTTTGTTAGCGTTTCCTTCAACCACAGCAAGCGCGAATTTTCACATCACATAGTCATTCGCATACATTACATGACATTACCATTCGGACCTCTGCTGACAGCAGTGCAACAGCCTGTGCTAGAAAAGGGTCATCGCTTCAATAGGCCTCTATTTGCGAGGGGTACAGGTTTATATGGCCTGCAAGGGTTGTTTGTGGCTTTTATGTGTTAGTAATATGGGTTTCTCTGCAGGAAATGGTGAGCAGACTCAGGGCACCAACTTGCTACACTACAGAACTCCCACTTAATCACGGGTGGCAGAACCCGGATTCGAACCCATGCGTCCATCAGTGCCAACTCAGCGTTCTGACCGCCGAGCCGCCGGGACACCTCGAACCAACTCGACGACGCAGCGTCGCTAAATATTTCTCCGAGCAAACGAGCCAACCCAAAAAAACGTGCCTCTCGTTGAACTGCGGAATCAAAACAAAGAGGGGATTAAACAAGATGTCTCTGTGGAGTCGCGTTGTCATGATCCGACGCCTCTGAACAAACATGCGAGTTGTCAGCAACCCGCATGTTTGTCGTGTCGCAGAAGTCCTGTAAAGAGCTTGCAAGCTCATTGGGTATTATTTCTGCTCTAGTAATAATAATAATAATAAACATCCAACACGAGTCAGACAGTGATCGCCTGAGCCGGGCCTACGCTAAGGTCCAGCATTGGTCCAAAGAAAAAGTGCCCTTCAGTGGCGCAAGGGCAACGGACACAGAAACAAACAGCAGCTGGCACGCTTTTATAAACCCAGCCAGAACTGGAGCTCTCCTGCACGCCTACCGCTCCACAAACCACGGCGGGTTTTGTGCGACGAAGAAATACAGCGTGTTTTATAGGGACGAGGCAGTGCCAAACGTAGCAACGCTTGGCTTAGACAACTGGCGCAAAGAATTAAATAGGCCCCCTGTTCTACATCCACCGTCTCCCGGTAGCTCGGCGCCTTATTGACGCGGCTTCGTCCCACTCGCAACCAAGACCCACTGCCCGGTAATGCGGTCATCGGGCGGTAGGTCAGGCGCAGCGGTGACATCTGCGCCTCACAGAACGAAAGTCCTGCCCGAGACGGTTTGATTCCCGCCTCGGGCGCCTTTCTGAGTGGAGTTTGTGTGTTCTCCTCCCCCCCTGTTCTGCATGTGCTTCCTCCGGGTTCTCCAGTTTCCTCCCACAACATAAAAAAATACTCGTTAATTAATTGGCCAATAACATCATAATATATAGGACGCAGCGTGCGGCAAAATGTTGGCGCCGGCTAACTGCCTGGCTCCCTCCTCTGCGGTTTCTTCGCTACTCTGAGTCGTTCTCTCTTCAAATTCACATCATCGACAATTATTGAATATGTGCGCGTTATAAATTGTAATTATTATTGTTAAATGTCGTGATGCAGCACTGGCCTACAATTCGTTTGATTGACGCTTTATTTTAAACACTGCGTTGAGCGTTAGCGCCGCCAGTGTGTGGCAGGCGTGACGCAAATCGATCGCGTACAACGTGTACGCGAATTGAAACGTATCGACGCCTACACGTACACGATCCGGTGATTCTCAATCAACAAACTGACGCACCCTTACACGCCCAGCGTTGTTGTAATTTACATCGCATGTGCACTATTGGCAGCAAGACTGAAAGCAAAACATTTTCCACTCTGCAACACCCACTGACAACAAGCAGAGGCCCCCGTCGCTACGCAACGTCCAATCAAAACAAGGTGGATTTGAAAAGCGTCTACCGCAAACACATCTCCCGGACACTGTACAGAGAGAGTGGCCAAAAAAAAATGTTGCTGATTTTCCGTTCTCTGTCGTTCTTGACATGCCGTTCTCTCCGCAGCCCTGTGCAACGCTTTGTGACCCTCGGGTGAAAAGCGCTCTATAAATGCTATTATTATTTAAAGTGAGAGCCATTCGCTCACAGGCAGGGGAAGTATCGGTTCTTGAGGCTGAGCTTCAATTCAACTTTATTTGTCAATTCTGCCATATATGTACAGGACATATAGAGGATCGAAATCCCGTTTCTCTCAGACCCCAGCGTTGTTTACTGTCGTTCTGCAAATGACCAGCAGCAGCCCACGGCTGTACTTGTTTCTTGATGAAGACGTAGACAAAAAACGAACATGAAACCATGAAGACACCGAACCGTTTGGTCCGAGAGTAGCCGCTGCGTCGGAACGCGCCGCCATTCTCTGACCCTGGCGTCGGCACGCACATGGAAAGACTTGGCTCGGATTGGCTTGACTTGGCTTGAACAGGAGAAGGGAGTGTTTGACCCAGGCGGCAGGGGAGAAGGGAGCTCCAGACAGTGAAGGCAGCCGGGCAGAAGGAGTGACCTCCCCACTGAGAGAAGACTGACTGGGGCTTCGGCAGAAAGCCTTGGCTACTGGGGCACAGACTACGGAGGGGAAGTCGTGAAATGAGAGGGGAGAGGTAGGAGGCAGCGTGGAGTAAAGTGAGGTGAGAGGGGAGAGGTAGGATAGAGTGTGGAGGGGAGTGAGACGGTTGTTTGACTTCACATAACTCCCGGTGGGTCAGTGCAAAGCCGGATACCTGAACTTTGATCGAGGGGTTGGCTAACATCAGTGGCGAGTGATGTATTTACCAATATTACCTTCCAATTTTTAAAAATCGCAAATGCTGATGTACTGATGTAGGTTTTCACGGCTCGATTCATGACGGTTGCTCTTCAGAGCTGTTCTTTGCGGGACAGCCGTGTCACTGAGCGACCTCCCTCTCTCCCTCGCGACGTTTCGCCTCCCACGTTGGAAGCACCGTCGGGGCGAAACATCACATAAAACGAGAACAGCTCTGAAGAGCAACCACCAAATCGCAAATGATCAACAGACAACGCGTAGGACTGGACAGACGTATTAGAACACACATCCCCGCGCGTGTGAGCCGGGTTAACCTCCGAAGGGAACCCCGCAGTTCACTCCAGGCCCCTTCCCGGCAGGGCTGACACAGCAGCTCTCTCCGAGACAACGGGCGCGCGCGGCAAAATACTGCCTCAGAAGCGGCGACCTCCCCCACCATCCCCCGGCCTCCTCTCATCACCATTTTTGGGCAACGGCCCGTGGGCTCCATAGCCACGGGGCGGGAGGGGGGGTGAACAAGGGAAGTGCTGTGAGGGCCTTGAGGCGACACCTTGGCACTAAACCATCACATCCGCGACCTTGTTCCCGGCTCCCGGCGCTCGGCGCTCGCCGGCGGACCGTGACTCACACGTTGCAGCCTACACTAAAGCGCCGCTAGCACCATGCTCGCTCGTCGTGTTCACACGGGGGACACGGCGGAGACGGGCATACGCCGGCGCGGTTCATCCGGACCGGAACGGACGACAAAGTGTCTCGGCGGACGAAGATTCGCGGACAGGGCTCCGTCCGTCTCAGGACGGTCCACACAGTCCCGCGTGTAAAGTCAACGCGTTACGAGCGACGCTCGTCGCTTGGCGGCTGGACGAGGGCGCTCGTGTTGGGCGTGCCGTCCTCGGCGCGTTTCCAACGCCCGCCGTCGTACAAAACTGTACGATCGCGAGTCGAAGAAAAAAAAAACACGCCGGACGTCCGCACGTTTGTGTTTATACAGTACTTGTGGTGCGAAACACTGGCGAGCTTCCTGAGAAAAAGAGCAGCGGGGAGACGGGCACAATGGAAAAAAAGCGTGCGTCTCAAAACGCACGGGCAAACGGTACGCCGGCAATCCCAGGCAGCGATTCGTCTCCGGCATTTTCCGTTACATTTGGGCGGGTCGGTGACCGATGACACTGAAGGTGTTTAAATGTCACGCGTGACCTCAAGTCGCGTGTCGCCATTCCGAACCGGTGGGTCGCGACACATCAGTGGGCCGCGAACGCCACCTAGCGGCCAGTGCAGACCAGGCCCCGAATGGGCTAAGTGGGTCACGTGGGGCTTAAGGTGGAAAATGTTGAGAATCCCTGCTTTAGATGGCCATGGTGTAATTCAAGTAGGGCCAGGTATGGAGTACTGTAGTGCACTCTTGAAACGTAGTCTTTTTATTGGTTAGGTCACGTAAAAATAATAAGTGTCGTAAACCTGCTTCCACCGAACACAACTAATTAGTTAGGTTTGTCACGTGAACAAAAACGTGCGAATTCTTTACCACTTCAGCGCACCGGTATGTTGGAGAGTGAACCCACAACATTTACAACGAAGGCACGACGTTTCACTGATAGTTGCAATGAGCTTCATCAGGAACAAAGGTTCTGGCGAGAACCTTTGATTCGTTATACTTTGACGACATCGAAGTTGTGCTCGGGATATCTAACGAAGGACATCACACAGAGGTGTAGCAACGCATTGCTTCACCGTTTAACATGGAGCGTTAAGCTCAGGATGCAGGCCAATGTGAACCCTTGCAATGGGTTCACGTTGGCCTTGCAAGAAGCCACGAGTGGCCACTACGTTCAAGCCGGATCTGACTAAATAAATAAATAAATGGAAAGTGATTCGCGAACCGAATCTCAGCCCTGATATGGTCAGGGCGAGGGGTAGGAAACGTTGGTCTCGTAGATAACCCCTGGCTACTGTGGGCTTCCCGCTAGCAAACAGGCGTGATGGTGACAACACTGACACAGGCGACCAAGGGCAAGTGATAAGGAACGAGAATAGAGGTTAAAGTAATAATGAATTCAGACATTCACATCCTTTATTTGTAACCAGCGGGTTCGCCGATTGCAACAGGAAGTCTCTTTACAAGGTTGACTTTTCGTCACATTGTAGTAATTTTCTCAGAAATTAAAAGTGATTTATTTTACTTCCGCACTGATTATTTACCCTATAACGACGCATTAATTCACTCATTCTTCAGAAACGGTTTAATCCTGTGCAGGGTTGCGGTGAGCAGGCACCCATCCCGGCAGAGACAGGGCGCAAGGCAGGGATATACCAGGATGGGACGCCAGTCCATCACAGGATACCGGGGGTAATTTAGTCTGCAGGCCAATTAAACTATGCAGCAGCATGTCTTTTGAATGTGGGAGAAAACCGGAGTGCCCGGCGAAAACCCACGCAGACACATGGGGAAAACATGCTAACTCCACACAGAAAGGCACCCGAGCCATGATTCGAACCCGGGACCTTCTTGCTGTGAGGCGGCAGTGCTACTCACCGCTCCCCCGTGCCACCCTGTAACGACGCATATATTCATTTATTCAAATAATTACTTACGTTCACCGTATATGCATCGAAGCATGCTATTTCGATGTCCATGCATCGTAGGTGATGAGTTAATGTCACCAATTCAGCTATAATAGGTGCTACAAGGCACCACGATATATAAGACACAGGTAAACCACAGAATTTAATCACAACCCTTAAGCACATTAAGCTGATTCAATTTTAAGATGGCAGCAGAATAATTACAGATACAGCCCTTACGCAACATAGTAACGGACAACGAAATTATAAAATATTCCGGCCAACTAGATGTTTTCAAAGCTTTGAAACTGCGGGGGCTTCGAGACTGGCAGGTGTCACGAGTTCTCCTCCGGGACACGCCAGCCTTTCCTGTTCCACAGGTCCACTTCCACTTCTCGACGGTTGACGGTTAAATAAAATTCCTCCCCACTTCCTCTAGTAAACCACGTCTTTAAAAAAAAACGATGCTAATTTGCGTGGCTTCAACGAGTTGCCGATGAACTGTCTCCGCGCTTTTAGATGCACGTTAAGTGCGCAGGATATAGCAGTGACAAAGTCTCGTGCGCCAGAGTGGACAGCCACTCACTGCCATAAAAACATAACAGGACAAGCGGTTTAGTTTTTATACCGTTGTTGGTTTGAACTGCTCGGTGCATGGTATTGGCTTTTCAAACGTTTCAAAGCCGCTCTTTTGAGAGAGAGGGAGGGCCCTGACACTGCTATACCTGAAAGAACGGCTTGAAAAGCAACTATCATAACAGTGTTTAAGTCTTTCAATCAGTCCACAGGCAAGTCAGACCGATGTTATGCAGATATTTAAGACGAATGTTATCCAGCGGTATGTGGTGACAGGTCTTAAGCACGAGAATCAATATGTGTATTGTCATGCAGCATACCTAAGGCTTGAAAACGGAAACTTTAAAACAAAATACAAATAAAGAAAACTTTGCCATAAAACAAATAATTCTGTTTAACCGAGGCTGTTCAGAAAATGTAAGTTCACGTCACAATCTAGGATGTGGCGTGGCCATCTCCACACACACACCTGACCGCATTTGTATCCCCAGTACGGACTGTAAACACACCACATCGAGCCGTCAAACAAGCCTGAGGGGGCCAGATCCAGTTGCAAATAAAAACAACGATATTTCATTATGATGGTCGCTTTTCAGAGGTGTTCCTTCGGGATAGCCGTGTTGAGCGCTCTCCGTCTCTCCCTCGCGACGTTTCGCCTCCCACGTTGGAAGCATCATCAGGTGTTACGCTTCCAACGTGAGAGGCGAAACGTCGCGAGCGAGAGAGAGGGAGATCGCTCAGTGACACGGCTATCCCGAAATAACCGCTCTGAAGAGCAACCATGATGAATCGAGCCGTGAAAACCTACATCAGATCTTTTATTATATCGGTTCACGGACTGTTTGGGACAAGTGTTGATAGCGAGCACCTAATAAGGCCAGAACGGTTCACTCGTGGGTGGTGTGGGCAGAACTTGCCTCACCAGTGCTGATTGTTAACACTCTGCCCAGAATAGTAACTTAAGACTGACACCAACCGGTTATCACTCCCCACCGATGTTAGGTGTGGCTGGGAGTCGAATTCAGGTGGCCGGAGTTTTGTAGCGCAATTGTAAATGAGCACACACACACACCCTCCACGTACAATGCTGTCACACGCGAAGAATGCCTTACCAACACACGCATAACGCACGTAACGTGCCCACAGTCGCATGTGCCGATAAAATGCCTAAAATAGCGCGCACACACAGACAGGAGGCTACACCCAAAGCCGTATAACAATGGTTTTGAGTTGACTGTGAACCAAACACAATCTGAGTGTACACTTGCACATCTATGACCACTTATTCGAATTCGATTCGATTCTTCGAAGCATGATGGTTTAATGACAGTTTCCCATTGCAACAAGTTCTTCTTTACTTGCAGACGGACCTTCAACATTTAGAGATATAATAGTGCTGACCTTAAAGGCGAGCATTGGCCTCTCTTCTTGCTCCAGACTGAGGGGCTTCTGGCATCTGTTGAGCTTCTGGACATCGTTGTCTTTCAGCCCGGCTTCAAAGTGTTTGGTAGAATTTGCAGGAAATACCAAGTATTACTTGACAGGGATCGCGACGTGAACGCTTCTACCTTGATCCCCATGAACACTTATAATATCTACTATTTAAAATCCGGTGTCAATCCACTGCTAGATAAAGATCTCCACATCCTGTGCTGGTCATGCGGGTTGACTAGTCATACTGCAGACTGGTGAAGGGTGGTTTTTCCAGGATCTGTGCGGACATCACTCATCACTAATGTAAACAAAAAAATACCCATTTCCCACGTCATCTTTTAATGGACAACTTAGTCGCACGATAATGGATAGAATGTGAATCATATTCAGGTCTCCAGGATAATTATGTTTAGGTGTGCGGTGTGCCATCTTTAAGAATTTAGCGGTTGTGTAATGCGCCTTGGGAGTGTGTCTTGTGTGCAGTGAAGACGCACTGTATTTGGAAAATTTACAAACGCTGCAGAGGAAATGTAAGCCAATGAAATACCCGAAGGACTGGTGTTTAACAGATTGTCTGACACACAGCAAGGGTATACATATTACATAATTAAGACACGTTTGGCTACATTGCTTAGATGACACGAGACCTCAGCTATGGTAGTGCACCACTAAATATTTTAAATTCCAAGGCATCACAGGCCGCGGAACAAAAGCTATTACGATTCATGTAAACATTCTAACAGCGTACTGTACAGGAAAATTGTTTAAACGTAATGGGGTATTCGTTTTGAGCGTTAGCGTTTGATGTTTGTAAACAAAAAAATTGCGTTCGCTGCACGGAAATTATTTCTGGGGGTGTTCTTCTTCTTTGCGATTCTTCGAAGCACGATGGTCAGCTTCTGGACATCGTTGTCTTTCAGCTCGGCTTCGAAGTGTTTGGTAGAATTCGCAGGCAACACCAAGAATTACCTGACAGGGATAACATAATTTCGTATTGCGTCTTAAAATGTCACGATGCAAATATCCAATCAAAACCGTCACTTTTCAAAATCACACATCTAGTATATAATGGATCCTTGTGACACCTTCAACCACTAGGGGCCGCTACAGTCACTAATTCATTCATTCATTAATCGTCAGAAACCGTTTAATCTTGTACACAATGTACAGGGTCGCGGTGAACCGGAGCCTATCCCGGCAGACACAGTGCGCAAGGCAGGGCTAGATCCAGGATGGGACGTCAGTCCATTACAGAGCACCAGGGACAAATTTTGTCAGCAGGCCAATTAACCTATGCAGCAGCATGTCTTTGGACTTTGGAAGGAAACCGTAGCGCCTGGCGAAAACCCACACAGACACGGGGCGATACATGCAAAGTCCACACAGAAAGGCACCCGAGCTGGGATACGAACCCGGGACCTTCTTGCTGCGAGGCGGCAGTGCTACTCGCCGCGCCACCGTGGCACCCTGGTAATATACAGGCTTGCGTAAAGCCTCTGCATGGCGGTTGTCTGAACCATACCTCACCGCACTGGTCCAGTGCAGATTGCTAATGGCGTCTCACAGGAACGGTACCGATATCACTCGTCACGCGTTGCACTGTTTACTCTCCAGCTGCGTGCCGACATTTCTTCTTCACGACATTTCGGTTCACTGGGAAGTATCCTATCTACACCAAATTTCAAAATCCCTAAAAAAAACCCACAATCCGCACCTTGGTGTGGGCCCTCTGTTTTCAGTTATTCCTGGAATAACTGTACGCCACTCAAGCGACGCGAAGAGAAGGGAGGCGGCGGGGGAGGAAACCGGGGGCATGTTGGGTAAGCCGCCCGTGTGGCCGAACACACCTCCGCGGTGACAGTGATCAAGGCAGAAAGTCCCAGTTCAATGCGGTACGAAGCGTGGCAAAGAGGCCCTTTGGGTCAACATGGCTCTCACAGGAAGCAGGCCACGCCCAGGTACTGCACTCCTTTTTGGAGCAAAGATAAAGATGCCTTGTAAAGCCGTACGCGGAACGGTGGCGCGGTGAGTAGTGCTGGCGCCTCACAGCAAGAAGGAAAACCAGGTTCGAATCCCGGTTCGAGCGTCTTTCTGTGTGCAGTTTGCATGTTCTCCCCGTGTCCGCGTGGGTTTTTACCGGGCACTCCGGTTTTCTCCCACAGTCCATGCTGCTGCATAGGTTAATTGACCTGCGGACTAAATTGCCCTCGTTGCGCTGTGATGGACTGGCGTCCTATCCGGGGTATAGCCCTGCCTTGCGCTCTGTGTCTGCCGGGATAGGCTCCAGCTCACCGCGACTCTGTACAGGATTAAGCAGTTTCTGACAATGAATTAATTAATTTATAGCTTTAAGACTGAAGCCATTAAGTGCCGTTAGCGAGCAGCACATATGAAGGCTTGCATGGCACAAGAGGGGGTGGGTGACCAGCACCAAACCCAGCCCCCTTTGTCTCCCTCGTGGCATTGTTAACACACCACACCAAGCACTCACTTAAGGCCGAGTCGGCATAGGGGAGGCCCAGAACCGGTTCAGACAATTGTCAGAGGAGATGGTGGCCGTGAGCGGGAATCGAACTCGGGTGGAGGAGACTGGGGCACAGCGCGCTAACCGCTGCACTACCGCGCCCCCTCAACGAACCACGTGTGACGTTTTGCAGACAAAGACAAAGATTCCCGTATAGCCTTAACAGACTGTTAGGGCAAGTGCAGACACACACTCACACACAAACATTCCTTTCACTCACGGCTCTACTACCCAACCTCTGCAGCTCAAAAGACCTTGCGGAGTTCAATGAAAATGCAAGGGGCTGTGTAAGAAAATGGGAAACTGTAATTTAACATCGCGCTTCGAAGAATCGCAAAGAAGAAGACTCACGGCCTCTGAGTGCTGGGTGAAATGTACGTCAACATACCGATTATATTCCTACTTCGAATTCGATTCTTCGAAGCGTGATGGTTATACGACAGTTTCCCATTGCAACAAGTTCTTCTTTACTTGCAGACAGCCCTTCAACATTTAGAGCTATTATAGTCAGTGCAGTCCTTAAAGGCGGCGGGCATTGGCCTCTCTTCTTGCTCCAGACTGAGGGGCTTCTGGCATCTGTTAAGCTTCTGGATATCGTTGTCTTTCAACTCGGCTTCGAAGTGTTCGGTAGAATTTGCAGGTAATACCAAGTATTACTTGACAGAGATCGCGACGTGAACGCTTCTACCTTGACCCCCACTAGTGTGTTATATGGTGCAAACTGTAAACTAGTTCGGGGTAGCTGCATCCAATAAACCAGACCCCGCCACATTTATATTACTAACAACAGCGTTGGCATAATCGTGTCAACAACGCGCACCGCAACGCCGTGTGGTTTACCGAGGACCGCGGTAAATGTGCAAATGCGAAAATGTGGGATACGTACTGATGTAGGTTTTCACGGCTCGATTCATGATGTTGCGTTTCAGAGCTGTTCTTTCGGGGTAGTCGTGTCACTGAGCGAGCTCCCTCTCTCCCTCGCGACGTTTCGCCTCCCTGATGAGCGAGGGCGATCGCTCGACACGGCTATCCCTTGCTCTGAAGAGCAACCATCAATGTGGTATATGCCAACATCTACTGAAAATGACAGCTAGACCATGCGCAAATACTGCAATGGGCGTGGGTCGTTAATTGACAAGCGGGCTATATAAGACTGCCAGATGTGACGCTGTACGGTACTGTACTCAATTATTTTGAAAGATTCAAAGCTACGCACGATTGAGAATTGCGTTTAAAAGCTGTTCTGACGGTATCGCCGTGTCACTGAGCGCCTCCCGTCTCTCCTTCACGACGTTTCGCCTCCCACGTTGGAGGCATCTTCAGGCGTCCTGAGTTTGGCTCGATGCATACTTGTGCATCGAGCCGTGAAAACCTACATCGGTGCTATGAACGATTGTTCTCTGATGCGTGCTAAGAAACCGGTTCCGGAAGGCACGTATTAAAAATAAGCCACAGCCCAAAATGTTTTAGTTGCAGCAGCATCGTCACGATCGTTGATTGATCGACTGCCGTGTTGCTGAATGAGATGACAAGAGGTTCGCACGATTGTTAAGAGGACGCTGGGAACGCGTTTCAAAAGCGCTGCGTCTGGACGCCTGTCACGACGGTTTATCAGGACTGAGGCGGACAAGCAGTGTACAGTCATACCCCGCCCTACGTCATTAATTGGTTCCAAAAGCCGTGACGTAACCCGGGTTTTGACGTAAACCGGACATAATGCCTTAAAAATGCCTTAAAATGAGGACAAACAACATAAAACTAGCGTAAATAACTCGCGAAAGAAGATAACTATCGCTAAACCTTAAAGAACACTAAAAACACATTTTAGTCATATTTTTTATGACGTAGGTGACGTTGCTGAGTGACGTAACCTCGGACGTAATGACGTTCGCTGAACTGAAATTTACTCTAGAAAAGTGGCGTAAAGGCGAATTTGACATATACCAAAATGACGTAAAGCGGGGTATTACTGTATTCATACAGGCCAAGCAGTGGCCCACACAGTGGTAACAATCACCACCTTATTGCCACACAGCAATTGTCCACTGCCACTTCCCCAGGGTGGTTATTAATACAGTACATGGGATTAGGGTTAAGGGTCATACGCTTTGCGTTTAAGCCAAAGTTAATCCATTAGCTGCAGTCGCCACAAAGTTAAACGCAACCTGTTTACAAAAATGTGGCCTTCTCTTAAGCTGGATTAGGGAGGTGTATTGTACAGTACTGCATTGCTAAATGCTGTCATGTAGATCTTCTTCTTTGCGATTCTTGGAAGCACGATGGTCAGCCTCTGGACATCGTTGTCTTTCAGCTCGGCCTCGAAGTGTTTGGTAGAATTCGCAGGCAATACCAAGTACTACCTGACAGGGATCGCGACATGAACGCATCTACCTTGACCCCCGTCATGTAGATGATGACGATGATAAGCTGTTATACTGTGACATGCGGGCGAATTCTACAGCAGGATGAGATGATGTTTTGATTCGTGAAGGTCAACCTGAAATTACCATTTTCACCTTTAAACATCCATCCATCTATCCATTTTCAGAAACCGCTTAATCCTATACAGGGTCGCGGTGAGCCGGAGCCTATCCCGGCAGACACAGGGCGCAAGGCAGGGGAACACCAAGGATGGGACGCCAGTCCATCGCAGGGCGTCTGGGGAAATGTAGTCAGTACGCCAATTAACCTGGCAGCATGTCTTTGGACGGTGGGAGGAAACCGGAGTGCCCGGCGAAAACCCACGCGGACACGGGGAGAACATGCAAACTCCACACAGAAAGGCACCCCGAGCCGAGATTCGAACCCGGGACCTTCTTGCTGTGAGGCGGAAGCGCTACCCACTACGCCACCGTGCCGCCCCACCTTTAAACATAATACTAATAATATAATAATAGCATTTATAGAGCGCCTTTCACCCGTAATGTGGTTTAATAGGTAGATTATTCTTATTATTACCCTATGTTTTACCGTGGAAGGTCTCACTGGCTTTGAATATATTTGAGGAGGGTCCGGCTCACCGAGACCCTGTACAGGATTAAGCGGTTTCTGAAAATGGATGGATGGTATATTCTGGCCTAGGCCGGAATACACCCGGGTAAAAAACAGCCTAGGCCGGAATATACCTGGCTATATTCCAGCCTGGGCCAGAATATACCTGAGTATACTCTGGGCAGGGGGTATATTCTGGCCCATTACACCGGGAACTTCTTGCTGTGAGGCGGCAGCGCTACTCACCGCACCACCGTGCCACCGTGAGTCAGTAATATAAATAACGTAATGATGAATAGGTTTAGAGATATCATGGCAACATTTTCATGGCATGGTTGATTCATTATAATAATAATAATAATCATGCCTGCCTGGCGATATTTCACAGTTCACCAAAACTCCACCTGCCCCTTAGTCACTTCCGACAGCCACGGACCCTGCCTAGACAAAACACACTGTCACCTTCAAAACGTTGTTGGTTCACCACCCCTGACCCCAAAGTCTCACCCTTGTGGAATGTGTTATAATCTTAAGTAAGCTATTTCAAAATATTTTCAAGAATAGTCATACAGCTGCAGAATTGACAGGCGGATGGACAACTAACAGTTTTATTGACAGCAAAGGTGTTAATAATAATAACAGCATTGTATAGAGCACAAATCACCCGAGGGTCACAAAGTGCTGCACAAGGGCATGTCAACAACGACAAAATAAACTAATAAAAACCAAAGCAACAGAAACAAATGTATTAAGGCTGCTTCGAATACACTGAATGGTCGTGAAACTGGCAATCTTAAGAGCGGCAAAAATCTGCCAGCGTCCCCTAAGATGGCCGTCACT
>JAZEWU010000005.1:6977351-6996715 GCA_036362915.1 Geotria australis
AGGGCTGTCTGCAACTAAAGAAGAACTTGTTGCAATGGGAAACTGTCATATATCCATCACGCTTCGAAGAATCGAATCGAATTTGAAAGCAAGCGGTGTTAGCGAGCTCCCGTGAAAACATGAGACAACGAGGAGGTGGGTGGTGTGGTTAACGTCACTCCGGACCGCCTTTGTCTCCGCAAGTTCTGACCGCAAAAAGTACTAATTTATGGCCGGGTTCCACCGAGGGGAGGCCCGTAACAGTGTTCAGATATTCGCCACTGTTATTGGTGGAGAGCGGGAATGGAACACCGCTCCCCACGGGGAACACACATCTTATCCGCGGCTCTCGGTCCAAACTTGGTTTCGGGTTAGGCCACGTATGTCCAGAAGGAGGTTTGTGCCAGAATTCTTGTCGTAAACCGCTCCACCACCCCAACAGAAATGTCACACTGACTCGGGTATTGTGGTCTGCTTCAAAATAACATATATGGATCTGTGTTGGATGCGAAAGCTATGTTTGACATCTAACGGTCCAAGAACTGGGTGGCACGTTGGCGCGGTTAGTAGCGCTGCCGCCTCACAGCAAGAAGTACCCCGGTTCGAATCCCGGCTCGGGCGCATTTCTATGTGAAGTTTGCATGTTCTCTCCCAGTGTCCGCGTAGGTTTTCGCCGGCAACTCCGGTTTTCTCCCACAATCCAAAGACATGCTACTGCACAGGTTAATTGGCCTGCGGACTAAATTGCCCCCGGTACACTGTGACGGACTGGCGTTCTATCCTAGGTATACTCCTGCCTTGCGCCCTGTGTCTGCCGGGATAGGCTTCGGCTCGTTGGAGTTTATGGGTCCTATGCTAGTCGAGGGCCGCCGGTCTCTAGCGTTGGGTCGCGACCCATCAGTGGGCTGCGAGCGCAACCTAGCGGCCCGTGGAGACCAGACCCGAGTGGGGCAAGTGGGCCTTGAGGTGCAGAATGTTAAGAACCCTCTGATCTACAGCAGCACATGTAACAGGCCTTGCTCAATCCACTGCTGGATGAAGGCCTGCCGACACCGCGCCTTCTAAATACATAAGTTGACGCGCGTTACAATGTGAAGCGGTCTTTAGCTGTTCAGTGAGTGCCCTACTGTATGTATCATCGTAATGAATAATTTAGTGTACAATTGTAATTTTACAACTACCGCTGCACACGCCAGCGTCCAGTGGTGTGGTACAATATAAAAGTACTGACTACATACCACAGTACCTCCCTCTGTCTCCCTACACCATGTTACTTACTGCACGTTGTACTGCAGTATGCTACCGATCAACACGCCTAACAATGCAGAGAACTTTACATACCCCCTTCACTCGGGTCTGCACCTCATCAACGTACCCACCGTGGCTTGACACAACGTACCCCAGATGCCCCCCACACATACCTGAGTCTACCCTACATACCTTTGACACACGCACCTAATAAACATAGATGTTTAGATAGATGGATGCTTATTATTACAGCAGAAAAATAGGCAGTGAGCTTGCAAGCTCTTTACGGGATTCCTTCATTGACACAACAAACGCGCGAATTGACAATAATAAATAAAAATAACAAATTAACCCAACAAAAAAATAACCATTTAGACACAGCACCGCTGAGTAGCGCTGCCGCCTCACAGCAAGATGGTCCCGGGTTCGTATCCCGGCTCGGGTGCCTTTCCTGTGTTGAGTTTGCATGTTCGCCCCGTGTCCGCGTGGGTTTTCGCCGGGCACTCCGGTTTCCTCCCACAGTCCAATCACACGTTGCTGCACAGGTTAACTGGCCTGCGGACTAAATTGGACCTGGTGCTGTTGATGGACTGGCGTTCCATCCAGGGTATAGCGCTGCCTTGCGCCCTGTGTCTGCCGGGATAGGTTCCGTCTCACCGCAACCCTGTTACAGGATGAAGCGGGTACTCATAATGATATGAGCGCTATCAACTTCCATGAGCCCCTCAACTAACACAGACCTAAGATTAGATTACAGCTGAGACACAGCTGACCCTATGATGAGTCCCTACTATAAGAATAGCATTATTTTATAGCGCCATTCACCCGAGGGTCACAAAGCGCTGCACAAGGGTCGCAAAGAGAACGGCATGTCAACAACGAAAGAAAAAACAACCAATAAAAACCAAAGGAACTAAATTGTAATAATAATGATAGCATTTATATAGCGCCTTTCACCCGAGGGTCACAAAGCCCTGCACAAGGCTGTGGAGAGAACGACATGTCAACAACGACAGAGAACGGAAAATAAGGCTTACCCTGGCAGCCCCCCAATACAGTCTACCCTAACAACTGCCGTTACCCGATGTGCCCCCCACAATGAGAGACAGCATTCCCGGGGGTGCCCCCCAGCCTCACCTTGTCCAGGCAGCTGAGCTTCTCGATGGGGTAGACGGTCTTGCTGCAGCGGGCACACGGAGGGTTCATGGTGAACGGCGGGGCTTGAGAGCGATAGCGAGAGACGGACGCACCTCTCAACGCCCTAACTCCGAGCTCTGTGTGCAGAGTAACACAGATGTGTCGAGTACAACTGATGTGTAGAGTTAACAGCAGATGTGGAGGGGTTCAGATGCGTGTGTTTAGAACTGCAGCGCGACTGTGTGCAGATGTGTAAATAATACTACTTCGATGGCTGTTGTGTGTTTGTGTGTGCTCAGCCCTGCAGACGAGTACATATAATTATGGCCGAGTGTGAGTTATGTGGCCGCGTTTGAGAGCCTCTCGCTGTGTTTATAGCAGTATGTTTATAACTACAGTACGGTGGTATAATAATAGTGTCTATAACGACACGGCTGTGATGTTACCTGTACAGTACGAGTATAAGAGTACACTACCGTGGGCTGCGTTGATAACGGTAGCCGTATAAGCTATCTCTGCTCCATCGCTGCAACACTAACTAACAATAGGTGTGCCCGCGGGTTACAACTCATATCGTGCGGGTTCCCGGCGACTTCACCCTTGTATAACTCACACCAGCAGCAGACAACGTGTATCACACACGTGTGTGTGTCCCTCCGTGTTTGTGTCTAAGCGTGTGTCGATGTGTGGGTGAACTTATTTGCCCCTTTTGCAAGTTATACCTCGGTTCGCCTCCTGGCCGTGGCTTAGGTGGAGACGTTGTGTGGACTATGTGTGTGTGTTTGTGCGTTGCCTGTCGCTCTGTACCCTGTCTGTGTAGACACTCTTGTCTCCCTCGGTGTCTCCCTCGGTGTCTGCCGCGTCTCCCCGTGTCTCGGTGCCCGTACAGTGGAGAGGGAGTAACACAGTTCGGTCGCAGGAAGTGGCGACACCCGACTCCACCCGCAAGTCTGGCGCGGCCGAGAGGAGGAGGAGGGGGTGGCCGAGCGCACCTAGCCTGGCACGTACACGTCAACAACAGCGCAAAGCAACTTAATATATGCTATTAAAAGCTGCTGGCTGTTGTTGTTGTCAGTGTTCACAAGTGCATCACGTTTATTATTGAGACACGCCCGAGCTGTGTTACCAACGCAAGTGAGGGCAGGCGCCATCTCACGGCGGTATCAGATTCTCACACCGTGTTTAAACACGCGCTGTTTTAATGTAGAGGTCTCTCCACTGCTGCCGTGTTGATGTGAGGACAAGAGGCAATGGTGCCCCCGTCTCTCTCCTCTCGCAGCCCGCCCGCCGCCCTGTTTGTTGTTGTTCAGCGATGGTCTCGCCACGATCCCGGTCGCAAGCCCTCCACTGGACAAACTGACGCATTGCACTTACAGATAGACACGTTTATTATGACAGCAGATAGATTACCCAGTGAGCTTGCAAGCTCTTGACGGGATTCTTGCGTTGACACAACAAACACGCGAAATTTACAAAAATAAATAACAAACATTAAAATAACAAATTAAGCAAACAAACAAAAATAACCATTTACACGCAGCATTGCACATAATTGACCAAATAAATAAAACAGTTAAACATTGCGATGGAAAACATTTTAATAGGTGACTTCGATGTAGCTTTGTCACGGCTCGATTCATGATGGTTGGTTGCTCTTCGGGGCGACACGGTGGCATAGCAGTGAGCAGCGCCGCCGCCTCACCAAGAAGTACCCCGGTTCGAATCCCGGCAAGAGTGCCTTTCTGTGTGGCGTTTGCATGTTCTCCCCGTGTCCACGTGGATTTTCGCCGCACACTCCGGTTTCCTCCCACAGTCCAAAGACATACTGCTGCTTAGGTTAATTGGCCTGCGGACTAAATTGCCCCCGGTGCCCTGTCATGGACTGGCACGTCCCATCCTGTGTAAAGCCCTGCCTTGCGCCCTGTGTCTGCCGGGATAGGCTCCGGCTACAATTATAAGTGAGGGAAAATATAGAAAACAAAATATGCGATGTCAGCCCACACCCCCCACACGCACACACACAAATGGTGTAGTCGCACTTGTTGGCAATAATAATAATAGCATTTATAGAGCGCTTTTCACCCGAGGGTTACAAAGCGCTGCACAGGGCTGCGGAGAGAACGGAAAATCAGCAACAATTTTTATTTTGTTTTTTTTTATAATCCGAGCTGTGGAGAGAACGGCATCTCAACAACGGGGTGGTGAACCAATAAATTCGCCTTCAGTGCAGTGGTGAAGTATGGTCAAACAACAGCCATAACCGAAAGGCAGCGTGGGAAAGGCTTTCTCCAGCAATTAATTGACAAAAAACAGAAAATTAGTGTTTATTTTATTTAAAATGACCGTTCGTTCCGGGTTAAAGGCCTTTGTTTACACAACGGGTAAACATCCCTACAGTTGTGTATGCGTTATATACAGTACTTTACATGTGCAAGCCAATGTCACGGGCAATATCCATTGTCAGAAACCGCTTAATCCTGTAACAGGGTCGCGGTGAGCCTGAGCCTATCTCGGCAGACAGAGGTCGCAAGGCAGGACTCTATCCAAGATGGGAAGCCAGTCCATCACAGGGTACCGGGAGAAATAACGGTATTCATTCACTCCCTGGGTATTCGAGAAAAGTACCGATGTAATCTCATGTCGCTAATCATCATGCACCGTTTAACTTGCAGCTATTCAGTGCACTGTACATTGCACTAATTGAGTCGAGCAATGACAGGCGTGACATGTTTGTAAATTCCAGGAAATTCCACTTGCTGGAATTTACAACTACAGTATTTCCTTCAATGCTAGTTGTATAGTTTGCGTGTACGTGTGAACGTGCCTTACCAAGACTGTACCCCTTGTGGTGATATGTGAATTCAAAATTAATTCGTAATAATTACTATCTTTAAAAATATACAGCCCTTTGTCAATGCAGTGGTGGCCTTAAACTATAAACTCGAAACTCGCATTCATTGGCATGTCGCTGAGTCTGTGTCCTGCAGTTGTCGAAGTCCAGACACAAGCGCTTCCTCTTCGCCGCCTGTGACTGACTCATTATGAAGTGTCTTCAACCACACATTACTTTAAATATACATGACTCCCCTTTTGGAAATCTTTGTAAAGCACCCTGTCTGGTTTGTTTAGTCTCTGCAGATGCGGTCCCATTTTGACACCACTGTGTAAATCGTTGTTGTAAGTTGCATCGCAAATTAATGGTTTCATAATTGGTTTAAATAAAGCCGGTTGAACTTTACCAGGACAATAGTGTATACAAATTCGTGCCAATTTTATCAAAGAATGAATGGGTTCCCAGTATCAGGGATCTAAACTATTATTAGAAAAAAAAACCTGTTGATTCGTTAAACAAGTCTCAAAACAATACCGTGGCTATATCCAGGGATTAGTTTCGGTCGGTTCTTTCGGGATTTGCGATCTGAATAACATTTCGCGCCTGCCACAATCACACCCCTACCCCACCCTCCCATTGTCAGAAACCGCTTAATCCTGTGTACATGGTTGCGGTGAGCCGGAGCCTATCCCAGCAGACACAGGGCGCAAGGCAGTGCTGTACCAATAATGGGACGCCAGTCCATCACAGGGCACCGAGGGAAATTTAGTCCGCAGGCCAATTCACTTATGCAGCACAATGTCTTTGGACTGTGGGAGGAAACAGGAGTGCCCGGCGAAAACCCACGCGGACACGGGGAGAACATGCAACTCCACACAAAAAATAAACCCAAGCCGGGATTCGAACCCGAACTTATTTCTGTGCAGGGTGAAGCGGTTTCTGGCAACGAATGAATACGTGAACATAATCAATCCTGGTTGTTGAGAATACCACACAAATAACAAAATAATGATTTCCAGGCGGTGCCAACGTCAGAGAGAGGCGGCTATTGGTTGTCGGCAGTGGCTGCGTGGACGTGACGAAGTGTTGAGCTGCGAACTCGCCACGTTTCACGGCTGAGCCTCCCAGAACTAGTTCCAGTGTGGACGGTAGTATCACTGTACTGATGTAGATTTGTCACGGCTCGATTCATGACGGTTGCTCTTCAGAGCTGTTATTTCCGGACAGCCGTGTCACTGAGCGATCTCCCTCTCTCCCTCGCGCGACGTTTCGCCGCCCACGTTGGAAGCATCATCAGGCGGTATTGTCACCGCTTTGCAGCGGTACAGATGTATGTATTTTCACGGCAATCGCAGGGAGAATGTGCCGTACAGCCGCCAGGTGGCGCTGTCATCTCCACAGTTAGAGCACAAGGGGGGGTATTGAGGCTCGGGGATCGGTTTGATGAAGACAGACCGCGTGCCCTCCCCGGGTCTCGCCGGGCACTCCGGTTTCCTGCCTGGGTTAATTGGCCTGCGGAATAAATTTCATCCGGTGCCCTGTGATGGACTGGCGTCCCATCCTGGGTATAGTCCCGCCTTGCGCCATGTGTCTGCCGGGATAGGCTCCGGCTCACCGCGACCCTGTACAGGATTGAGCGGTTTCTGACAATGGATGGATGGATTACCATGTGAGAGTGTATCGAGCCTTTAAATCTGCAAAAACCCGAGCGGTTCAGCGCGCGTATTCGTGAGCATCCTGGTCAACGCCCTCTTTGTTTCCGCGATATCCAAGTATGGAATTAGAGCCTGGAGCGACCGTGTGGGGTGTGTGGTTTGGGTGTGTGTGATGTGTGTGTCTGTGGGGTGTGTGTGCCTTTGGCATTTGGGCGCATTCCGCGCGGTCTAGCGGGATGGGGTCAGGATGGGGGGTGCGGGTAGCGGGAGAGATGGGCGGAAGGGCGGGCTGCTCGCTGCACTAGGTGACACGGTCATCAACTCACGGTCTTCTTCTTCTTTGCGATTCTTCGAAGCACGATGGTCAGCCTCTGTGCATCGTTGTCTTTCAGCTCGGCCTCGAAGTGTTTGGTAGAATTCGCAGGCAATACCAAGTATTACCTGACAGGGATCGCGACTTGAACGCTTCTACCTTGACCCCCACGGTCTCACGGTCGAATCGCCGGTTAAACGGTGTACACGAGGGCGATTCTCATACATCGAGCCGTGAAAACCTACATCAGTACAATGATGATGATCCATAGTGAAGCTCTGTTTATGGAGTTTAGGTCATGTGAAAAGGTGTGTAAGTGTAGTGCACCCCTCGATATGTTGGAGAAACGAGCGAGCACACACAGCACTTACCTTCAAAGATGTCACAACACTTACAAACATTTTCACATGACCTAAACTCATAAACCGGGCTTCACTATGGATAACATTGGTCATGAAAGCCTTCGAGTTAATGATGATGATGGTGTACAAGACGTTGTGATGTAGTTTTTTTTACAAAGCTCGATTCACGATGGTTGCTCTTCAGAGCTGTTCTTTCGGGATAGCCGTGTCACTGAGCGCTCTTCCTCGCGACGTTTCGCCTCCCACGTCGCGAGGGAGAGATGAAGATCGCTCGACACGGCTATCCTGAAAGAACAGCTGTGAAGAGCAACCATCATCATCATCAGTGTCAAAAACCGCTTAATCCTGTACAGGGTTGCGATGAGCCGTAACCTATCCCGGCAGACACAGGGCGCAAGGCTGGAGGATACCGAGGATGGGACGCCAGTCCATCGCAGGGCACCTGGGGCAATTTTACTCAGTAGGCCAATTAACCTGGCAGCATGTCTTTGGACGGTGGGAGGAAATCGGAGTGCCCGGCGAAAACCCCACACGGACACGGTATTAATATTACGCGGTGTAGCTAATGTACTTAGCGGTGTCCATACCTCAGCCCGCTGTCTCGAGAGACATTACGGAGGGCTTTAGGTGCACACAGCGACATCTAGTGACCCATTCGCATTAGTTTTGAGACTTTCCGCCGTGCCGTCGACTACCGCCGCAGATTCCGCCTCCCCTGCGTCACTTCGCTTCCTTCCCCGGGAACTTCCCGCGGTCCGTCCCCCCGTCACCCTGTACCGCCACATTCCTCCATCGCTCACCCACTCCGCCATCGACCACCGCTACACGCAGACAACAACAACAACCCACCAAATCTTTCAAGCATCCACCGAATCATCACCACCATCACTCCTCCGCTGTAAGACACGACTCACAACCGCTACACCGCGCGGCACACTTCACGGAGAGCGCGCAGCAACATTACAACAATCACGACAGCGCCACCCACCCCTAACTCAGCTGTCGGTCAGCTGTACCCCCCCTCTTTCCCCGGCAGTGTGTGGATGCCCCACCACCCCGCACTGTCTCCCAGCGGGAACTCGGAAGCGCAGTTCGCTCGGAGTGAGTACACGAACGCCGCAGCGGGTCCGTTACTTCTTCTCTCGGTAGTCGCTCCGTCTTCTAACGAGGTGGTGATGCGGTGGAGATCTGTACGTCCTCGCTCTCTCTCTCTCTCGGCTGTCAACCCACCCTCGTTTGGCTGTCACTCCGTCGCTAGTCTCGACCACCGGCCAGCGTGCCCGGAGGTCGGGGCGACAACGCTGGAGCGGGATTCGCTGGAATGAGTGTGAGTGAGATGGCAACTGCTTGGGGACAGAGGGACGGAGGCCTGCATCCAGCGGTGGATAGACCGTGGGTGATGATGCTGATGATGATTGAGGAGGAATGAAGCGGCGGTCCTAGTGGCTAGCGGCACCGCCGCTTGTCACCAGCGTGGTGAAGTATGGTTAAATTACAGTTTCCCATTTCTTTACGCAGTTCTCTGCGTTTTTATTGAACTCTGCAAGGTCTTTTGAGCTGCAGAGGTTGAGGTAGTAGAGCGCAGACAAGGCAGTGTTCCACAGTATGGTCTGCTTCTCCACATTCACAGGTGGTTGAGGCCGGTCTTGTAGCCCCATCTGACCAAAGCAGCATCTTTTGATCGTCCCGTTCTAGTTCTCAGGCGGTTGAGTGTCTTCCACTGAAGCCATGGTGCTTCTGAGCCAGGGGGGAGGTCTTCAGCAGGGGGGATTCTCATGCCAGTTGGAGGAGGGTCACTCTCAAGCTTTTCCGTCCAGAGCTGGATCGTAATGAGAGTGGTCTTCTTCTTTGCGATTCTTCGAAGCATGATGGTCAGCCTCTGGACATCGTTGTCTTTCAGCTCGGCCTCGAAGTGTTTGGTAGAATTCGCAGGCAATACCAAGTATTACCTGACAGGGATCGCGACGTGAACGCTTCTACCTTGACCCCCATGAGAGTGGTGATAACGTGGTTAAATTATTATACAGTATACCTGTGAGCGGAAGGGAACATGGGGGAGTGGAGCGTGTTTGTCTGTGTGTTTGTGTCTGTGAAGAGCGGTGCTCGCTAACTGCACTTGACCGTACAGTCTGTTAAGGCTATACGGGGGATCTTTGTCTTTGTCTCTGCAGTTAGCACGCTGGGCTACAAACCTGACGACCCGAGATTCGAATCCCGCTCACGGCCAACACCACTGACGATTTTCTGAACCGGTCCTGGGCCTCCCCTAGGTCGACTCAGTCTCAAATGAGTACCTAGTGCGGTGTGTAAACATTACTACTAGGGAGACAAAGGCGGCCGGGTGTGGTGCTGGTCACCCACCTCCTCGTGTGGTGTGTCGACCTTCATATGTGCTCTCTAACAGCACTTGACCCTACAGTATGTTAAGGCTTTACGGGGATCTTTGTCTCTACGATGAACCACGATTCCATACAGGAATATCATCATTGTTATATAATTCATCCATCATCCATCGTCAGAAACCGCTTAATCCTGTACTGGGTCGCGGTGAGCCGGAGTCTATCCCGGTATACACAGGGCGCAAGCCTGGGCTATACCAATTATGGGACGCCATTCCATCACAGGACACTGGGGTCAATTTAGTCACCAGGCCAATTAACCTATGCAGCAGCGTGTCTTTTTGACTGTGGGATTAAAGCGGAGTGCCCGGCGAAAACCCACGCGGACACGGGGAGAACGTGCAAACTCCGCACAGAAAGGGCACCCGAGCCGGTATTCGAACACTGGTGCTTCTTGCTGTGAGGCGGCAGCGTTACTCACCGTAACACCACCGTGCCGCCCTCCCGTTTAACGTCAAATTTCTATAACCAAACCATTAATTAATTCATTGTCACAAACCGCTTAATCCTGTACAGGTTCGCGGTGAGCCGGAGCCTATCCCGGCAGACAGAGGGCGCAAGGCAGGACTACACCCATGATAGGACGCCAGCCCATCACAGGAACACACTCATAATGTTGAGCAAACGTTCAAAAACGTGTCTCCTCGAACAAGATGCATTTTCGGACTGTCTTGCCTCTTTGACCCGAGCAGCTCAGGGCCATGGGTGACATTCGAGGCGGGCAGCTGTCGGAGGAGCTACGGCGCCTGCTGCCGTCTCCTCCATCGACGCCCGACGCACCAACCCCAGCCGGCCACGGCGGGGCGCCGCACCAACTCGTCAACATCTACGCCAACCCGACCTCGCGGCTCCTGGACAGCGGGGAGGCCGAGCTCCACCTCAAGCAGATCGAGCAACAGAAGCAGCGAAATCAGAAGCATCAGCTGCAGCAGGAGAAGCAGGGAGCGGCCGCCGCGAGGTCGCAACGGTTGGAGGCGGCGCGCTGTTCCGGCCAAGAATACGCGGCGGAATCATCTCGCTCCGCAGCTGCTGACGGTGGTGGTGGAACTACAGCGAGCCGGGAGCCGAGCGGCCAAAGCACAGCAAGTTGGCACGGTAGGGAGCTCACTCAGTTGGTGCATCTGTCAGTCTTCTCGGTCAGGCAGCCCGTGACACCTGGGTCTGTCCTGTGACCTCCTGTCGACGAGCTTTCGACACTTCACGTGACGGCCTCAAGGTGCACATGGGCCTGGCACAAGCGACGTGGTGACGTCACCACCACTTGTCGTTCCGTAAAGCCTTCAAGCCGTCGTGCTAGGACCACTTGTGCGGCTCAACGCTGTCGTTGTTGGTTTGTCGTTCTCTCCGCGGCCCTGTGCAGCACTTTGTGACCCTCGGGTAGAAGGCGCTCTGTAGTTGCAATTAGTATTAGTATCTTTCTGCTGTCGCTATGATCTTTATCCTACAATTTATCGCTATTGCTTGACTCTCAGTTTATCTGTCTTGATGTTATTGACATGCCGTTTTCTCCACAGCCCTGTGCAGCGCTTTGTGACCTTCGGGTGAAAGGCGCTCTACAAATGCTATTATTATTATCGGCGGGGGTCAAGGTAGAAGCGTTCACGTCGCGATCCCTGTCAGGTAATACTTTGGCATTGCCTGCGAATTCTACCAACCACTTCGAGGCCGAGCTGAAAGCCAACGATGTCCAGAAGCTGACCATCGTGCTTCGAAGAATCGCAAAGAAGAAGACGATTATCATCGGCGAATGGCTGCTTGTTGTCGATGTTGTTGTTGTTGGTGGAGTTTACAGGTCGAGCCGCTGGCAGCGGAGGTGGTGCAAGCGACGAGGCCGGGCGCCCAGCAGCCGCTCAGTCTCCGCTGCACAAGCGGCTGCAGGAGGAGGCGCAGAGGCTGGCGCGGGGCCGGGCCGGCACGCCCGACTTCCAGGCGTGCCGCGTCGGCCCTCACGGCCCCAGCGCCCTGTGCGCCACGCACAGCCACGGCCGCTGCTACCGCCTGCACTGGTGCTGCCTGCTCGGATGGTGCCACTGTGAGTCGCTCCTTCGCGCCGCGCCGCGGCACGGACGGACCGACGGACGGGATTGTGGTTTGCGGTGGGATTTCGAAGGCAGCCAAACCCCGGCCAGTGACAGGCTACGGGCGGATAGTTAGCCAATCGCGAGCTTCTTCTTCTAGAACTAGAACGGGACGATCAAAAGCTGCTTTGCTCAGATGGGGCTACGAGACCGGCCCAACCACCTGTGAATGTGGAGAAGCAGACCGTACTATGGAACACACTGCCTTGTCTGCGCTCTACTACCCAACCTCTGCAGCTCAAAAGACCTCGCAGAGTTCAATAAAAATTGCAAAAAGAACTATGTAAAGAAACGGGAAACTGTCATATAACCATTACGCTTCGAAGAATCGAAAATAAGAAGAACCCCTAGAACCCCCCACACTTTTAAAATCGCTGCTCCATCTCTGCGTCCGTGGTGTCCCCCTCCCTGCCCCCTCCGCGCCCCAGGTAAATACGTGTACCAGGCGTTCACGCCGCTGGAACGGCTGCCCAGCACGGCGGTGCCGGCCCGGCCGGGAGACGCGGTGCACGGACGCTCCCTGGTCCGCTCGAGTGCCGTCACCGTTGCCGCCGACGGCGAGATGCCGGAACCGGGTTCGACTCCGGCCCGCTGTGTTGCGGCTGCCGGGGACCGCCAGTACCAGACGAGCGCGGTGAGACGCGCCAAACCCGGAGAACTCATCCACAGCGTGGAGACAGTCGTTTGACGCTCCCCTCCTCGCTGCTCGCTCTCTCGCTCATTCTCTATGCAAATACAAAGATCCCCCGTGTAGATGGAACAGATTTTATGTGTAAGTGAACCCTTTGGCGGTAATCCGGAGTACGCCAAATCAGCCGAGTAAAAATTGGCATACTGACTAAATTTCCCCAGGCGCCCTGCGCTGGACTGGCATCCCATCCTCGGTGTTGCCCTGCCTTGCGCCCTGTGGCTGGCGGGATAGGCTCCGGCTCACCGCGACCCTGTACAGGATTAAGCGGTTTCTGAAAATGTATGGATGGATCTATTTTTTGGGGAGGGCACCGGGCACCCACTGCTGCCAGCCCCCCTGCGGATAAAGAACGAGGTACTTTGTTACTCTGCAAGAGCCACGAGCGGCAAGCGAAGCGTGGATACAGTAACTGAGGAGCTGAACAACCAAACGCATGCCATTCGGTTGTTCAGGTGCCTGGCGTGCCGCCACCAAACTGCAAGCTGGCCGTCCTAAGAAGGCGCCTGCCCTGCAGCATCCAGGCCAGAAATCAGTCTTATCCTGTTTAGAAAGAAAGTTGCTAGACAACACATACACATGATGGGGATTAGTTTGCGCCCTTCGGCGCCTTCAACAGACCAATATTGAGTGAGCTATGACGATTTTGCGACAACCGGATTATTTTGGTACTCCGGATTACCGCCAAAGGGTTCAAGTGCTGTTAACGAGCACCTACGAAGGCCGGTACGGCACACCACGGGGTTGATGGCTAGCGTCACACCCAGCCGCCCTTTGACTCCCTACTGGCGATGTTTACACACCACACCAAGTACTCATTTGAGGCTAGGTCGACCTAGGGGAAGCCCAGGAGCAAGTCGAGATAACCGTCGGCAGTGTTGGTTCTGAGGGGGAATCGAGCTCGGGTCGGCGGCTCCGGAGTGCAGCAGTTGTCGCGCTGCGCTCCGGAGCCGGCCATTCTTATCCTCGTATATTTTTTTACATTATTAATACAATATGTTCACTCGTGTTTTCTCACGTTCAGGTCACGTTAAGGTCAATATTTAACGGCGTGTATATCGGTTTGTTCTCGCCGGAGAGACGATTTTCCTGATCTAGCCTACTAGCTGCGACGTGTTACAGCCGTGCCTTGCAAACTGCCGCCGATTAACGCACAACGGTTCACGGTATTTATTGTGTCGTTCAAACGCGCGGGTTGACGTTTGCGCGTATATAACGTAAGTATGGTATTGTGGGTCCTAGCCGTTACGCGCACCGACGATTAAATGTTCGGACAAATGCGCGCGGGGGACTTTCTGTCGGGAGTGTGACGATCCCTCTCCCGGAGACCGGATAAATCGTCGCCGCTCACGGTCGCGATTCGATCGGAGAGTCGTTTCATCCGAACGTCGTGGCGAAGCTAGCGGCGACTAGTGGCTGCAGGGGTCACGTGGACCCATTACGTTCGACGAACGAATTGAAAAGCATACGAGCACCCTTTTTGCCAGTGTACGGATAATGAAAAAAATGTAAAAGGTTTTACCTTCTATGGCAATGAGACAAGTGTTAATATCTTAAAAAACACCAAATGGATACTTTTTTTCGCAAAGGGTCCAGTTTGCAAGAAGCCACACATGCTTGTGGCATAAACATACAAATAACATGCCATGATAATATATGCATTGTCCTTGAAACTGATTGGCCCACACTAGAGACAGCTCTCTTTAGAGCCTACTCTCAGCGTTAGCCAAGTGTTGCCGAAAGGTAAGCAGTTTTGGACAATGTAAATATCAATGCATTAGTAGCTCGGGTCTAGCTGTTAAGACTACGAGCACCTTTCTCGCCAGTGTACAGATAATGTTACAAAATATCCAGGTTTTGACCTTGTTCGATCCGTTCCACACGCGTGCGTGGGTGATCGACGTTGATTTGCGAATCGAGGCATCGTCACACCCCTGGTTGGCGCGTCGGAGTACAAGCCATCCGTACGCTTAACGCTCCCTAATCATCGCCCTACACACTCTGGCCTTGTTTTACAAATATTCTACCGAAGCACACACTCCTTAAACAGCAATAACAACAACAACAACAACAAACCGACGTTAAAAGCGTTTAACCAAATACCTATGCATCGTGTATGTACATTGCTGTGACTGCACTAAACCATCATCGTGTATATATTTTTGTAAGCAATTTGAAGAAATAAAAACACAGTAATATTAAACGAAAAACATCGAAGCGTGTTTGTTTGCACGAAGCCCGTCCGTGGCGTCGTGTCAGCGGCCTGCCTCGTAAAGGCACTGCGTCCTAGGCTGCCTCAAACTGAAATTTCATTAGTAAAAAAAGACTCTGCTATTGACTCTCACGAGCGATGTGTTGTTGATGCCGAAACCGCTTCTGGCTGCTTCCTCATAACGAACACGCGGCGTTAGCGGTGCATTGTGGGATGCGTGGTTTCCCAGCGGCGCAAGTCACGGGAACCAGGACACGTGCAGCTTTACGCATTTCAGACGTCGACCGTTTCTGACACGCCGGACGGGATTTCTCGATAGCACATTGCATGATGGGCGGCACAGCGGCGGGTGCCTTTCTGTGTGGAGTTTGCACGTTCTCTCCGTGTCCGCGTGGGTTTTGGGCCGGGCACTCCGGTTTCCTGCCCACCGTCCAAAGACATGCTGCCACGTTAATTGGCCTACTGAGTAAAATTGCCCCAGGTGCCCTGCGATGGACTGGCGTCCCATCCTGGGTATAATAATAATTTTACATTTACAACGCGCACATATTCATTCACTGTCGAAGGTACTCATTCGACAAAAGAACGACTCAGAGGCGCAAGGAAAGCACAGAGAGGCGGAGGAGGCCAGGCGGTTTGCCGGCGCCTCTGAGTCGTTCTCTTGTCGAATGCGTACCTGTGCCTGCCGAGATAGGCTCCGGCTCAGCACAACCCCGTACAGGTTTAAGCGGTTTCTGACAACGAACGACTGAATGAAAAGCAAATATTTTTGAAATCAGAACGTGTGCCGAACGCGCGGCCAAACATTGCGCCGCGCGGCTGTCTGTTGATGGAGGATGAGTCATCCTCCGTCAACAGCAATGGCGGCACGCGGGGGCAACGGCGGCACGCGGGGGGCAACCCGTGGAGTCCCACGACCCCCACGCTCGCACGGGCAACGACCCCGCACGCCAGCAACCGCCGCACGGGCGGCACAGGTCAACCACGTGACGGGCTGCGCTGCGGGTCGTCGCATGCCTCCAACGTGCGAGGCGAAACGTCGCGACGGAGAGAGACACGGCTATCCCGCAAAGAACATCTCTGAAGAGCAACCGTCGTGAATCGAGCCGTGACAAACTTACATCAGGACATTTTTAAAACCGTTCATTGGTGCTCGGCCGTGGGCAGGGAAAGGGGGAGGTATGACTTCATCAAGCGAGGAATTGGAAATAATTCACTCTGGGAATGCATCTGGGTCTGCGTTCCTCTTTAAAGAGGAGGTCTATGGTTCCTCCTGCAGAAAATGTTGCGTTTTGAGAAATCATTTCAGTAACTTCTGACATGCTTCCAACGTGCGAGGCGAAACATCGCATGGGAGAGAGAGGAAGAGCGCTCTGTGACACGACTATCCCGCAAAGAACAGCTCTGAAGAGCAACCGTCGTGAATCGAGCAGTGACAAACCTACATCACTAAATGTAAAAAAAAAACCATAAAAATGTAAGACCACGAAAGCCGAACACGTTCCCTCTGGGATGTTCACTCTGGGAGCGGCGTGCCCGTGCGTTCCCGCCCAATTCCTCCACTGGACCTCTCGTTAACGAGTACGCAGTGAAGGTGGCAAGGTGGCGAGGTGGCAAAGGCACAGGCTGGCACACTCGAGACCCCGGGTTCCCGAGCCATGTAGTTGCCTGTAATTATAATGATTTTTAATACATTGATGGTCTCGGCCTAGTTACCAATGACTGCAGTCGAAAAAAAACCCCCTGGAATTTATCCAAATCCTGCACTTAATGTGGCAGGATTCCAGCTCAGGGCTGTCACGCGATAGCCATCAGTCACGCGGCAGGGCGGGTGGGAAATGGCCGAACTCTAAATTATTGCTGTTTATTGTTCGTCCATCCATCCATCCACTTTCAGAAACCGCTTGATCCTGTACAGGGGTCGCGGTGAGCCGGAGCCTATCCCGGCAGACGCAGGGCGCAAGGCATGGCTATACCCAGGACGGGACGCAAGTCGATCACAGTGCACCGGCGACGATTAAGTTCCGCAGGTCAATTAACCTACGCAGCAGCATGTATTTGGACTGTGGGAGTAAACCAGAGTGCCCGGCGAAAACCCACGCGCACACGGGGAGAGAACATGCAAACTTAAATCCAGAGGTGGATACCAAACTGGCACCCAGTGGCTGAATCGATTAGACGCTTGCTGCTCTTCAGAGCTGTTCTTTCGGGATAGCCGTGTCGAGCTATCTCTCTCCCTCACGACGTTTCGCCTCACCACGTTGGAAGCATCGTCATGGACAGCGAATCGATAAGAGACGCGTGGCTGGGCCGCACCCTCCCGCCAGCGTCTGTCAACCTTCTCCCTCGCGTCCGCTAGTTCAGACCCGGCCCCGAGGGGTTAATGTCTAAGCTTTTACAATTCCTCGGCGGGGCACGTTTCCGTTATAAAAACAGATAAACGCCCACGGCTCGTCGGAACATTCCCCAGGCAGCCCACGTCACCCCAGCCAATCACCGTTCACCCGTGTATCACCTGCTCGGCTCCACGCGCTTTACGCAACGCTCTGGGGAGGGGCGGGGTGGTTGCTTTGACGAGCGGCGGAGATTGACGGGCGCGACACGGCGGCTCAACAATCTGTCGTTTTCTGGTCGGCTGGCGCCGATGCGATGGTTTTTACTCGGTCGCTCCGCGCGTCGTTCCGTATAATACTAATAATAATAATTTTACATTTCTAACGCGCGCATATGCGTTCACTGTCGAATCTACTCATTCGACGAGAGAACGACTCAGAGGCGTAGCGAGGAAAGCGCAGAGAGGCGGAGGAGGCAGCCAGGCGGTTTTGCCGGCGCCCGAGGTTTCGCTCCGCGAGCCGCGAGCGTCTATGCAGACGGAACTGCGTTTAGTCCCCTTAAATCGCCGTCACATTCGTCCGTCTGTCCATCGTCAGAAACCACTTAATCCTGTACAGGGTCGTGGTGAGCCGGAGCCTATCCCGGCAGACGCAGGGCGCAAGGCAGAGCTATACCCTGGATGGGACGCCGGTCCATCCACCGCGCACCGGGGGGAAATTTAGTCTGCAGGCCAATTAACCTGTGCAAGCAGCACGTCTTTGGACTGGGGGGAGGAAACCGGAGAGCCCCGGCGAAAACCCACGCAGACACGGGGGAGAGAGCGTGCAAACTCCACGCAGAAAGGCCCCCCCGAGCCGGGATTCGAACCCGGGCCTTCGTTGCTGTGAAGCAGTAGCGCTGCTCACCGCGCCGCCCTCTTGAATCGCCATCCCGTTTGTGTTAATGCTCGGTTTTTTTTTGCCGTTTGTACGGTTTAGTTTGCCCTCCTCAGATTAAATGCACGTGATTGAGGCTTAGGGCGCGTGTTATTCCCGGCCACTCTTGTCTCGCCGCGCGCATCGTGAGCAGGCGCAGACGGTGAATCACTAAGCGGTTGCGCGATATGCGGCAGGGTGGCGCAGCGGCACCATCCGCGTTTCGCCTCCCACACCCGATGATGCGTCCCACGTGGGAGGTAAAACTTCGCGAGGGAGATCGCTCGACACAGCTATCCCGAAAGAACGTCTCTGAAGAGCAACCATCAATGATTATAACGACGACGAGAACGCTGGGAAGAGCCGCGTTGCTAATGTTGCCGCTTACTGCCGATGACAACACCGCTGATTCGCGATACCAGTAGTTCTAGAGCTTGCGCCGACGCCAATGCTGATGCTGCTAACGGCGATGGCGCCGCTTATCAATTCCGTCGCCCGCGGCTTCGACAACAACGCGTCGCTGCGGCGTGCCACGGCCTGACGCGCGAAGGATCGCTCTCGAGAGACGCTCTTTCGCGATCGCTCTCCAAAGCCGCTCTTTCGGGATCACCGAAGGAAAGAGGGAGGACGTTTTCGACGCGGCTATCCGGCGCGAACACCGCTCTCAAGGGCGATGACGACGACACTTACGCGCACCCGTCTCGTCCGAGCGTCCGATCGAGCGACGGGCGGACGCCTCACAGGTGCGACGGCGTGCCGTGGTGCTGCCCCAGGTCCCCCGGCCCGGCGGGAGGCCCGGCGGCGGGCGGAGGCCGAGCGAACGGCGGCCGCTCCTCCTCCTCCGAGGCCTCCGCGGCCTCGCGCAGCACGGCCATGTGGGCCTCGGCGGCCGACAGCGAGCGCTCCACCCAGTCGAGGCCGCGGCCCGCGCCGCTCAGCAGGCACGCGCTGCGCGTCACCAGCACCAGGTGTGACACCGACAGCAGAAGCGCCGTCAGCCTGCACGCGTCGGAGGGGGGGGGTGAAGATGAGTGCAGAAAAATAGCCAGCGAGCTTGCAAGCTCTTTACGGGATTACCGCGTTGACGCAATAAACACGCGATGAGAGAGAGGAGAAAGAGGAGAGAGATGGGGGGGGAGAGGACGAGGCAATAATAATAATAGCATTTTATAGAGCGCCTTTCACCCGAGGGTCACAAAGCGCTGCACAACG
>JAZEWU010000005.1:7009050-7022769 GCA_036362915.1 Geotria australis
GTGTTTTTTTTAAGTTGTGGGAGGAAACCGGAGAACCCGGAGGAAACCCACGCAGAACAGGGGGAGAACACACAAACTCCACACAGAAAGGCGCCCGAACCGAGATTCTTGCTGTGAGGCGCAGATGTTACCACTGCGCTATCCTGCCGCCGATGATGCTTCCATCGTGGGAGGCGACACGTCGCGAGGGAGATAGGGCGATCGCTCAGTGATACGGCTATCCCGAAAGAACAGCTCTGAAGAGCAACAATCATGAATCGAGCAGTCAAAAAAACAACATCAGTACATTCTCAGAATCAACAACTGTACTACAGTGACACAGGTGGGGCATTTGAAAACACACCTCACCTTTGCTGTTACTTTATTAAGTCACTTCTTCATTATCCAGCGACACAGTGTGTAATTTTTTTCGTTCCTTTGGTTTTAATTATTTTTTCATTGTTGACATGCCGTTCTCTTCGCGGCCCTTGTGCAGCGCTTTGTGACCCTCGGGTGAAAGGCGCTAAATAAAACGCTATTATTATTATTATTCGGGTTATACATCTGCTCATGTAAATCGCCGTTGCGTACCGCTGCTTTCGTGTCATACTTTACTTTAGCTGTACAGTGTCTGGAGTTCAAATCGAAATAGGCGTTTTTAAATCGAAATTATTTGTGTTATTGCTAGGTTGCATCAGATCGGAAAGGTTGAGAATTGTGTTACGTACACGTTGCTTAGGTCATAAACCTCAGGAAGTTTCAACACTGCCAACTCTCCAAACGACTGCCAGCATATCCTGCGCCCCTTTGCGTTCCTCTTCTTTTCTTTACAATTCATAATGAGCGTAATAATCTTTCAGTGTTGAAAGCATTCGTCTGAACAGAGAACGACTCGGAGGCGTAGCGAGAAAACCGCAGAGAGGCAGGGGAGAAGGCAGCCACACGGTTAGCCGGCACCAACATTTGCCAGACACTGCGTCCTACGTATTATGATGTTATCGCCCAATTAATGAGTGTATCCTACGGCCATTTTCGTCCACCAGGCCAGAAGTCCACACCTCCATTAAGCGGCGTGGATCCACCTCTGGCTCCATCCAATGCGATGATACAAGGCGTGGCAAACCGGTGGTTTGTGAGCTACTTGTGGCTTGATGGGAGGATGCCACAACTTTTTTTTTTTACTTTTTGATAGATTTATTTTTTAAATGGGGGAAAAAAAATCTGCGGAAGCAGGAATGGCCCGCGGCACCAACTGCTGGAAGCACAGCCGGACAAGAATCCTCCCGGCAAACTCGCGCAGATTTCCACATTCAAAACGGTACAGCCACCAACGGGCTCGGGCGCACCGACCGCATGACCGCCCCATGTGACCCACAGCGGCGCACTTCATGCGTGGCCCTAACCCGTGTGAATATTTTGGTATTCGGGCCCGTGGGGTTAGGAATTTTGGGCCACCCATTCGCGTCATAACACATCCACAGACTTTACACATTTCGCCAACATTGCATAAAAAAAAAATGCAATGATAATTGCCTTCCGGGAAGCAAGTATCGAGCGTTCCTCCTCTCTCCTTCGCGACGTTACGCCTCCCACGCTGAAGACGCGTCCAGCGTGGGTGGCGAAACGTTGCGAAGGAGAGTGCTCGACACGGCTATCTCAAAGGAAGAGCAATGGAAAGCAATCCTCGTACATCGAGCCGTGAAAACCTACACCGCAAAACCGCGTTCTCTCAAAAAACACGGCCGGTGCGTTTCGGTGGCCGGCGAGCGGCGAGACGGAACCCAAATCGCTAATTTATTTATCGCTCGCGACCAAGTCGAGCGACGCGTTTTGTGCGGCCAGATTCACGGCGATAATGCGCGCGGGCTCCCGCTGGATAAAATACCTCGGCGTGCCATCGCAGTGGTGGGCGCTTCCATTGAGCGAATGCAAACGGCGAGAACCGTAGCCGCGACCCGCCGCGACCCCCGGTTTTATTTCGCCCACAAAAGGGAATGTGTCCCCGGGAGAAGGTCTTTCCTGCAGCCTGTGTGGCTCGCACAGCAGGACCGCGCGATGGCAGACAGGGTCACTACCAACTCTACGCTCCGAGAACAACAGGTGGCAAATAGGCTTCTTCCTCGAGGCACTGAGCGCACGGGGGGGGGAGGTTTTTTTATTTTACAGCTACGCCGCGATGCAGCCGAGCAGTGCAAACAGCGGCGCTTTATTGCCGTAGCGCGTGTAAAGGGAAGCAACGCTGTCGTGTTTTTTTCCACGGCAAAGAGAAACAGCGCCCGGGGCGCCGCGGTGTTGCGCGAGAGATGACGACGAGCGGCGAACACGGCGCTGTTCGCGTCGAATTCCGCGCCGTAAACGGACGAGGTGCTGCGATAAAAATGCGCGCGTCGTATTGCGCAACGGGCGACGCGATGAAGTGTCGGGATTTGCGGTCGCGGCGCGATTCGGAATCGTGTTGTTTCACGTCTCGCCGTCGTTAGTCACACGTGCCGCGCGTCGGTGTCATCCGTCGCGCAGTCCCCGTCTCGTTCGTACGCGTTGTCTCAACGTCCCACCCGTTCGGTCTGGATTGTCTTGTTTGTGCCCGTTGTGTTAATCGTCTCGTCCGGGCTAAACTTACTTATCCGTCCAGAATTTCGACAAATCGTAAATAACGAATTCACCGGCTGATAATTTCGACGGTGATTCACGTAGCGTTAGCTTAATAAACCAAGCACTGTGAGCAATCGCCCAAAACAGGTCGAAAATATATAGCACCCGGGTAATTTGATCGTGCTAAAAACTCAACATCTCCTTCCTTTGCTTTCGAAAACGGTAGTTACTCGGCGCTCTAAATCGCACGTGAATATCACGGCCAGCTCACACATCACAAAGAGCTCGCGACTGCTTTGTACGGACGGCGGGAGTGCGCGTGTGGGTCGTAAGCTGGCTCCGTGGTAGTGCCGCTCGCGCGGGCACTTGGCCAATGCGGGCACTGCACCCACCGAAAATCTCCACGCTCCCGCCCGCAGTCACTTGCGCTTTCATAACACTGCTTTGGGGCACACTCTTGCTCAAAATATCAACGCAGTATATAAATTTAATTGTTACCGGTATTTAACGCACGTATATAAATCACGCGGACAAACGAGTCCGAATTGTTTAGACAAATGGAATAGAAATGCACTGTAATCCTCGTACAAAAAACGTGCAATGTCTGTGTATAATCTGCTACACGTATGTACACCGATTATCAAAATAATGTATAACATTACCATTAAATTTACTGTTAGTGTAACAGCATCACATTGAAGTTTATGCAGTGGTAATAGTATTAAGGCAAAACCTGACCTCGTTATCGCCCTCACAAACACATCGCTTCCCCGTTCTCTTAAAGCCACCAACCTGCACCCGAAAAAAACCACAACTCAAATCTCGGCTTAGTGAATCACAATTCTGAGGCCTAATCGAGGGGTCAAAAGAACTCAAAACACCTTGAGAAGGTGCGGAGGGTTAGGCCGGTGGATGGCCGCCACAAAGCAGCCGGCGGGCAACATCCCCACCTCGGATTGGTCGACACGCATTAACGGCAAAACCGGACTGGCGCGCCGCAAAAACAGGGCATCGCCGTCGGCCTCGCCGCTGCCCGGCGCCGCCACCCCGTAGCCGCCGGCGGGAGCTCGCAGCCCAGCGGACGAGTTCCTGGGTCGGCACGCGACGGCCGAGGCGTCGCTTGGCGTGCGAGCCAGCTCGGCGGGGACCGCCGAGAGGCCTCGCCAGAGAAGGGCCGCGCCGGCCGCCACCCGCTCCACCCAGCCGTCGCTCGGGCCTTTTGCCGCCGCCGCCGTTCCGGCCGCCCCTCCGGGCGGCGGCGCGACGGCCCACCGCGCGGACACGACGAAGCCTCCTCCGCCGGCCGCCGTGCCCGGGTGGTGGTCTCTCAACGCGGGACTCAGCCGCGGCAGCCTGGCCTGCTGGCGGGCGCTCAGCGCCGCGCCGTGCCGCTCCGACAGCGCGCCGGGGCTAGCCAGGCCCGCGGCCTCGTCCCCGGCAGTGCCCGGCGGGGCCGGGGAGGCCGGGTGGAGAGCGGGGACGGCCCTGGGAAGCCCGGAAGGCCCGTGCGGCTCCGGCTGCTGAGGCCTGGTGCCGGTAGAGCGGTGGAGCGCGGCGGCCGAGCCCAGCACCCCCAGCACGCCGGCCACGTAGACGACCCCGCAGAGACACGCCACCTGCCAGGGCAAAGACAAAGATCCCCCGTATAGTCTTAAGAGACTGTAGGGTCAGGTTCTGTTAGCGAGCACCTATGAAGGTCGACACGGCACACGAGGGGGTGGGTGACCAGGGCACGCACGCACGCGCTCAGCCACGGCCTGCTACAGCGGGGGGGAGCCCTGGGGGCCCGCGGGCCACACACGCGGCGCACTACTCCCGTTTCACGCGGCCTACGCGCCACAAGAGCGATCCTCTCACTTCAAAACGGTGCGCGAATAATATTTTATAATAATAATATATTTGTAACGCGCGCATATTCTCCGGGCGCGCTCGCACCCGTTGATTCGGAGGCGCGGAGCCTGGCTCAGTCGGTTTGTTGCGAGTCGGTGAAGAGGTGACTTTTTAAAAGTTTTTTTGAAGGTTGTGGGGGAACTGTGTTGGGCGTAATAGATGGGGCTACAGGCTGTTCCAGGTTGTGGGTGCCACGACCTGAAGTCTGCGAGGGTCTCCCTTGGTGAGCAGGTATTGGGAGTGGTTCCAAAAAATACGAGATGTTATAAATGTAAAATCATCAGTTTTTACACAAACGTCTCGTGAACACCTGTGTATGACTGTGTTTGCCTGTGTCTTCCTCGCCATCCGCTTCTCTGTGACACAGTTACTCAACGTTTGTGTTGTTCAGACAAGCGACAGGATCCAATGCAGCCGATGGGCCTATACTGGAGCCGAATTCCCATGTTCATCTGCTGAAGAGTTGGATTCGTCGAAAGTGTGCAGAGGCAATTTGTGCGATCGGATTAACATCCACACGGTTCAATGCCAAGCAGGAGTGATTTAATAATTCGCTCCCCAGTAATTTGATGAGCTGTGACGATTCAAGGCTGTGACTTGATTCAAGAGTAATCATTGTCTTTTCGTTTTTATCAAGAAGTATTGTTTAGAAATGTTTCTGCCTCATTTGTAGTTACATTCCCACCATTGGCCTCACTATAACGTGCATTGGCCTCAATATAACATTATTTGCACATGTACTGATGTATGTTTTCACAGCTCGATTCATAATGGTTGCTCTTCACAGCTGTTCTTTTGGGATAGTCGTGAGAGCGAGATCGCTTGACACGGCTATCCCGAAAGAACAGCTCTGAAGAGCAACCGTCATTATTTGCACAGGTTTCGAAGAATCCATTCATGCAAATTCAATGCAAGTTTAGTGCGCATAACTATGGATTTGAAATCGAGGTATCCATGTATCATTATGTGACTACTATGGACTGCAACATATAAACATCCGTTTCCTGTGAATGCCTGCTGACAGTGCAGTGATTCACAAATTTAAAGCTGCAGATACGTTTCGCTGACTGATAAAAAATAGACTGTTTAATGTGTGGTGGTCGACACTACTTTGGACAGAATTTTCAATGCCTGAATCAGACTTGTGACAAACGCTTTGGACACATTTGATATTTAACAGGCACGATGCTCCAATTCCCTCGAGTTATTCTAGACAGAGGTGGGTGCGTAAATGCGGCACGAACTAAGCAAGTTGCCCTTTTCGAAGAAAAAAAAAGACTCATTATGAGAAACGACAGCATAAATCTAGCCCAGAAAATACATTCCAGACAGGGTGAGTGTCATACAAATTTACCAAGCCCTCGGCAAACAGCCTGGAAAGTGAATCAATATTTATCAGCAAGCCACATCCTTGTGCTCATACGTATAAATTATCCCAGTAAAGTAATTCCCCCCATGCATCACGCGACTGACACACGCATCCTCCTGACAGGCTCAAATATTAACTATTTGCACTCCGAGATGCAATCAGATATGTTTTTAATTTACGTTCGAATACTTCTCCAAACGTACGTCTTTAACGGCGAGAGAGACAGCCGCATAAACGGCGAGAGACAGGCGTTATCTGCGTATCTACCCGCCACCTGTTATTTACCCCCGCAGGAGGAGGGCGAGTGCTGGGCATTCCCACGATACTGCCAAGTTGTGGCTTCGAACGGTACAAAGGATTCCTCTCTTCTCTTCGACATTAACATGCAAACACCTACAGGGACAGGTCCGGCAAGCGCGCGCAGTTAACGCCGCTCCATCGTCGACACAGCGCCACATGTCAATGCCAACCAGAGGCGTGAGCACGGGAAAAACACAAACGCGCCTCATTGTAATAAAATATAACTGTGCAGACTTTTATCAACGCGTTGTTAAACGAATGCCTTGCTATGCATTTCAATCGGGAGGGATTTCGAGCGTACTTCACGGTACTGATCGGTGCGAGTTGGTGGACGGGGGAAGGGGACAGGACCAGTTCTGATATCAGTCGCAGGAATCCTGTAAAGAGCTTGCAAGCTCACTGCGTATTTTCTGCTGTAAAAATCAACATCTATCTACTCTTGGAGGGCACCCCGCGCATATTCTCCGGGTGCATTGCGCCCGTCGATTCGGAGGCGCGGCGCCTGGCTCAGTTGGTTTGTTGCGAGTCGGTGAAAAGGCGTTCCTTTAAGAGTTTTTTGAATGTTGTGGGGGACTGTGTTTGGCAAAGTACACGCGGCTACAGGCTGTTCCAGGTTGAGGGTGCCGCAACCGAGAAGTGGCGTCGCGCGAAGGTTGTGTGCGAGCGCGGTGTGCGAAGTAGCTGCCGCGACGAGCTGCGCAGAGTGCGGGATTGTGTTGAGGCGAGGGCCCCCCCGCCGGGCGTGGGGCAGTTCCCCAACCCGTGGTGCAGAGCGGAGGGTGCGAGTGGCACGGATCGACCCACCTTGGCGAGCTGCAGGTAGAGCTGCGCGAGGGCGAGGCGCAGCGACGTCTGCTCCAGCAGCACGCACAGGTCCAGGTAGGAGAACCAACCCCTCCGCGTGCCCTGCTGCCACGCCACGCTGACGTCACACCGCCGTGTAAGTCGGGCCCCCACCGGTACAGATGTACGCAGTACAGGCAGTCCCCGGGTCACGAACGCCCGACTTACGAACGCCCGTTCTTACATACCGACCTCCGTAATGCCAATCATTTAAAAAAAATCGAGTTACATGCAATGGTTCGTACTAACAAACGGACGGACTACTTTGCGCGTTTTCGGCGGTTTCTTATTATTGACGCTAGGTGTGAACCGTACGTAACTGTTCCGACTTACGTACAAATTCGACTTACAGACAGACTTAAAAACGGAACTCGTCCGTAACCCGGGGACTGCCTGTACTCAACGGTTCTGCGTCGCGTGGAGAGTTCTCAACGACGCACGATACATTTAACTCTCCCACAAAGCGTTAGCGTCGTAATTATAAATGCTATTTATAACGCGCGAGACAAATTACTTCAATTTCGAAGGTATTAATTCAAAGAGAGAACGACTCAGAGGTGCGAGGAAACTGCAGAGGCGGAGGAGGCAGCCAGGCAGTTTGCCGGCGCCAACATTTTGCCACGCACTGCGTCCTATGTGTTATGATGTTATCGGCCAATTCATCAATGAGTGTTTTAAAAAGAGCTGTGACAGTCACAAATTGCAGGTAAAATATGATGTATCGATTAATTGGTTAAAATCGATTCTTACGCTCGTGATACATGAGTGGCATCCAAGTGCATTAAATAAATCGCATTCGATTTTTTATTGATATTTAACTGGTTAATGCAAACGCCAGTGACGGGATGCGTTACAATCACCAAAGAAGAGATTACTGTAATTGTCATGGGGTGAATCGTTACACGCCTGTTCAACCGTCAACACATTCATAAATATACCCAGCCTTTGTGCTGCGTGGATTTCTTAAGAGCGGACGTTTCACAACACATTGTGCGTCGTGTTTTGGTTCGCGAGGTCAGGACCAGAGTGTGCGTTGGGATTTCATCAGGAATCTTGCCCTTTTGAGTAAGGGGACAGACTGACAGGGATTCTCAGTCACTCACTCACAGCTGACACGACTGTCCCGTGCGTCAGTACGAGCAGACGGGCGATGTTGTGGCTACATATTTCCATCATGCTGACACTTTCAAAATGTATGTCGCGTGTTGCTCTAGCAATTTTTAGGCTGTATACGTGACGCGAGCGACTTGCTCAAAAGCAGTCAAATTCCTCTAACGCAGAAGGCACTAAACCTTCAACTTAGCAGTCCTACTTAAAGAGTCAAAGCATCGCGATGGCCTCTTAAATACCGGTGTCAAAACCAATAAGTGGTCGAGGCAGCAGAAGACTGTACAAATGCTCAATAATGCTCAAATTGCGCGGCAGGGTGGCGCAGTGGTAACATCTGCGCCTCACAGCAAGAATTTCCCGGGTTCGAATCTCGGCTCGGGCGCCTTTCTGTGTGGACTTTGTGTGTTCGCCCCCTGTTATGTGTAGGTTTCCTCCCACAACTAAAAAAAACCCACTCATTAATTATTTGGTCGATGATAACATCATAATATATAGTAAGCAGTGTGTGGCAATATGGCGCCGGCAAAACCGCCTGGCTGCCTCCTCCGCCTCTCCGCGCTTTCCTCGCTACGCCTCTGAGTCCTTCTCTCGTCGAATGAGTAACCTTCGACAGTGAATTAATGTGTCACGCGTTATAAATGTAAAATTATTAAATCTATTATGAATACAGCGGGAGTTACACGCACGGACACGCAGACCAGCAACATCCCTCTCCGCTGATAAACGTGCAAAAGATGAACCGCGGAACCACTTGCGTACAGCGGGCCCACCTTCCCGCGCTCTCGTGCCCCGCAAACAGCCACCTTCATTCATTCAATTGTTTCTTTTTCTTTTCCTTTTTGCCACGGACAACTCGGCCCCGAATGTTTGTTTTCGTATATTTTTTTTCCCCTCCTCTGCATTCAGCAAAATTTGCAGCTAAGCAAACACGATGGCCGCTCTCCCATTGTTTATGCCACCCCCGATGCGCGGCGCAGAATTATTTCCTGCGAGCCCGCAAACTCGAATAATCTTGCCTTTTAGAGGAGTTAATCTGCTGTTATCGCTTGTAATCTTTTAACAGCATTAAGGGTGTTACAGTGTATCCTTTTCTCCTTAACTTGTAATTCCTCGGCCAGACAAAACAATCAAGTGCGGACTTTGTTCACCTGTTGGGACACGTTTCTCCCGAGTCCCCGCCTTCTCCCTAACCCTGACAATAACCTTGTGTACACTACCGATTATCTCCATACCGCGTAACTATGGCTCTCTAAAGGCCTCACTTTCCCCGCGACAGAGATCTCAAGTCAATTGAAAATGGCATCGTGGCACACAAGTACCATTATTCCTTTCCATTAGAAGCAATATAAATCAGTTTAACACAACCGTTTTAAACAAACCGTTAAATGAAAGAATGTAAAGTTGTTACGATTAACATTATCCGTGTTTCACATGAACGGTTTAGTCAAATGGCTTGCACCAACCCAGTTTATTTTTCTTCGTGTAAAAATATCAGCTGTTGTCGAATTGTGACTGCTCCGATCTATGAGTATATCTGCATTTAAAAATGAATGTTTGAACGAATGTGATAGTCCGTAACTGAGAACAGACTGAAGGTCTTAATCTTTTCTGCAAATAGACCAGGGGTTATTCAGTCAAAAATTATAACTAAATTGCATAAAACGTAACGTATATATTTTGCGGTGCTGACAACCACTCACATATATACCCCGAATGTTCTTCAAGTTGATTTTAATTTCAATTACTACGTAAGATGTTTACTTTTTTAAAGATGAAATAATATAAATTATTAAAACTACAAAACGTTTGAGAAATTGAGAAGAGCTAACACTGCTGAAATCTCATTACACGTAAGTTACATTTTTAGGCGTACATTTATCAGAATTGCTGCCGCTGTTTGGTAAAATTATCCATGCCGATCTTGTGAACACCAGGGTATTTTTTACATTTCATGCAGTGCTCCACATGCAGCGTTCTCATGTGCTGCAGGCGATACTTAAGTTGATGACGCAACCTATTTCAAGCCAGCTCGAGTTACACCTTTAGCTGTCAAACTCCAACTGAGCGATCGTGTGAAATACTAAACAACGTATTAAGATTCAACGCAAAAACTAGATGGAAACGAGGAAGCCGAACGTATGTTTGTGCAGCAACACCTCCGCGTTACAAAGACGGTCTCTGCTGCCGTTAACAACGCAAGTGGGGTCACGGCACACGGTTAACGACCTCGCAGCGACGGTAATAGGGGCGACGGCGGGAACCCGGGACTATACAAAATGAGCACCGCGGGATCTTTCCTAAAATTACTCCTTCGGTCTCGCAGCACTGCAGGATCCCGCCCGGCGGCAAGTTAGACACCCGTCTTGTGACCTCCGCGCACAGACGCGCACACAGCCCTCGTCTGCTCCAGCACACCTTTCCCCCCCAAGCTCAGCCCGATGGAATGACAGCAACAACATGCCATTTGGGGGGAAGGGGGGGGGAAGATGCTTAGCTCAGATAAGGTCACGCCACAGAGCCCCAACACCTGAACCGTCTGATGTGCTTAGTCACGGGGAAGGGACACCCGAGGTTTAGTCGCGACGGCAGCTACACAATGGCCGGGCCAGGCATTTAAAAAATTAACCTTTTAATTTGGTTTAAGACGAGCTCGGCGTTTCGACGAGCTGGGCGAAACGCCGAGCTCGTCGGGCCGTCTTCGGCCGCGGCCCCTCAGCCGCGAGACTTTCGGCGGGATAATCCCGGCGAGTCGCTCACGTTGACATTCGCAGGAAGCGACCGCTTTCACGGGCCGCCAGGTCTCCGTCAACGCGCGCCTCGTGCCGACAGACGGGCGTCGCAAGCCCAGGTCCCCCCGGGGTCCCCCTCCGGACCAAGCGACGGCCGCAAAATAAATCCCCCCCCCTCACCATTCTCGCCGGGTACGACGGACGACGAATTAAAGCGAAGGGGGGCAAAGGATAACCCGAGACGTGACGGAGAGCGCGGGGCCGGCTTATCTGCGAGAATTATCGACAGCAGCCGGCGGACTCGAATCCCCCACTACGTATTACGCTGTCCACTTAAGCGCTTAAAAAAAATTAATTAAGGAGGCGACGGCGTGAAAAAAAAAATAAGAAAAAGAAAAAAAAAATACCACGGGACATGCGTGACAGGTCTGCGCTGATAGCATCAAGTCAATCAATGCGGATGTGGCTTGACATTACTCCGTCGCCCAGAGAGAGAGAGAGACACACGGCAGAGAGGAAAAAAATGTTCACACGTACGGTGAGCGCAGCGTGATTGGTTTCACAGGTGAGTTCAAAGCGAGACGAACGCTTCCTGCGCATACCTGCCCTCCAGCCGGCTCAGCAATCCGAAGAAATCGTGAGGACGGACAAACAGATCCCAGTCCTGGCAGAAGAGAATAAGAATGCGTGAGTACACAAGAGAAGCAAAACAACACGACAGGAGATCAAAAGAAACGTGGCATTTCAGATGAACGCGGTCCATCTGTTGTTGATAGAAAACACTAAAAACAGAATGATTTTTTCTATTGCCACAAATTAAGACTTTTTAAAAACAGTTAATTAAGATATTATAGGTTCACCTCCAAAAAATGTGACCGTCTAGACAGAATACAACTAGCTGTATAATTACAACGGTGCCGTAAAATGGAGGCTGAGTCATACAATTAATCAGTCGCTGAACCCGACGAGGTCACGGCTCGTGCGACGAAGAGGTTTCCTCTTCTGCGTGAGCACCGCACGCTGGAACACCACGGGCGAGTTTGTCTAATCATCATCATCATCGTATACATATTCTAGTTTCCCCTCGAAGCGATCATCCATTAAAGTCAGTGTCCAGGTGGAAGTCTTAAGAGCGTTTAAGCCTCGGCGCTAAGCTGTCCCAGATCACGGGCGCTCGCCGTTTACGCAAACAGAAAGCCACGTGACGACGCTCCACACGCCACGTGAGGACGCGGACTAAACCAAAGCGACGTCTAAACAGCGGTCTTCGCCGCCATCGTACGCTCGTGCGAAACGTCGTCCTAAAAACCGACGCCGTGCGCGTTTTACGGCGGTGTCGCGCAAGCGCCAGTGTGCGCGCGTGCGTTAGCGTGCGGTCGCCGGCATCTCGCTCACAATCGCCTGCAGGAAGGCCATCTCCAGCGCGTTGACCGTGTCCGTGTCGAGCTTGCCGGCCGTGCCCCACTCGTCGTTAAACACCTCCTCCTCCTCGCCCTCGTCGTACAGGTACTTGCTGGCTACCATCTGTCAGGGACACGCAACGCACAAAGATGCTCATTTAGACATGCCCCAAACACACAGGCTGTTGGAGGACAGCTGCTGTCGGTGAGGGCTGGTAACGTCACCGCTCCCAGCAAGCTTCTTCTGCCCGGTGCCGACATTCACACACCGCACCGGGTTTTCACTTAGGACTGAGTGAACCGACATGAGGCCCAAGATTGATTCAGATAACACCTGCTAGTGTGGTTGTCCATGACCAGGAATTGAGCCCAGGTAGCTGGGTTTTTGGAGCAGTGCGCCAAAGATTGAACAGACGTAAATCAAATGGCAGATATACGGAGTGATCGATGAAAATATACCCTACTGATGTCAGAAGAATTAATTATACACAAAACAACATTTTATTTAAAAGCCTCTACACGTCTTCCAGCAGCCTTGATAAATAGCTTTGTTAATAAAAAAAACTCTTCTCTAAGATATGAATCCATTGCTTTCACAATATTCCATCAACTGTTGAGAAGAAGACAGTAATTATAAACCAGTGGGAGATCAATCCATCGATCACCCCGTATTGTTATTGCCCCTTTAACACCTGCATGGAGCAACGATTGGTAACAAACGTTTGTAAGCAGCCCCGAGACGCGACGAACAAACCACTACGGCGGCGCTGACAGACACACCTCCAGCAGGAATTTCGGTTTGAGACTTCAGAGACCCATCGAATCAAACGGATGACGGACAGAGATCGTTACGTGTGCGCGAGCAAGACTAAAACCTGGCTCACTGGCGCGCGCGCGCGCCCGCGCACTCACACGTCGACGAACCGTAACCGTGTAAACATACAAAGGAACACAGTCGCGAGATGGAAATGTGTACGCGCAAACACTGGCGGCCGACAAGTGCGCGCGCGCGCGCGGCCACACGAGTAGCGACGACGCACGCAGGCAAGCGTGCGTCGCTTTGCAAACGCGCGGAACTCCCGGTGAACTCTTCCCGCGCGCGCAAGCTACCGTGACCCAGCCATGTCGAATGTATTTCAAATGTACTTTCTGCTCAATGTTCCTAGGCTCATGACACGATATGGTGAAAAAGCTTTTGTGGTAGTTGCGCCACGTTTCTGGAACAATATAGCCATGAGCTTGAAGCTACGGTCGCTACCGTCCATTACTAAACTTAGATCCCAGTTGGAATTTAAATTTCTGCCTAGTTGTGAGTGCTAATCTTGATTCGTGTTTTAAAGGTTGAAATTTTTGCACTATTCCCTCTTAAAGCTGAATATGTAACTTTAATTAGCTTTAGTCTTTTTCACTATTGCAATGCACAACTTTAATCTTACCTGGTTACTTGAAAAATTTGTGCATTGCTGTGTATTTTGGCCTATTGTATTTGTTAAATGTGTTGAATGTT
>JAZEWU010000005.1:7085412-7096378 GCA_036362915.1 Geotria australis
TTGGTAGAATTTGCAGGTAATACCAAGTATTACTTGACAGGGATCGCGACGTGAACGCTTCTACCTTGATCCCCAGGAGGCGGGTTTGCGACACTTACTTTTTTTTACGGGACATATCTCATAAAAAGAGCAAGACTACGGATCACGGTATAGCCCGCGTGGTGGTTTCAGTGCGACGCTTGTCATAGTCGAACCTGACAGCTGGGGTCGCTGGCGAACCGACTCAATGAGACACGAAACGAGCAAACCCAGAAACAAAACATCGCGGATTCACACGGGGGGGGGGTCTATCTGGAGGCGCATCTCACGCCGTCAAACAGGAACTGCACGCCCATCCATCTCATCTTAGTGTCATAGATAGATGTTTGTTATTACAGGAGAAATATACCCAGTGAGCTTGCAAGCTATATACTGGACTTCTGCGACACAACAAACATGCGAATTGCTGATAATAATTAAAACATATACAAGATTCATAAATAACAAAATTTAAATCAACCAACAAAAAAAACATTTACACGTAGCATTGCACACATTTTTTCAAATAAAATAGTCCAAAATACATAGAATTCCAAATTTTCTCAATTAAACATGTAATATTAAGGATGTGCAGGGTCGCGGTGAGCCGGAGCCTATCCCGGCAGATCCAGCGTGCAAGGCAGGGCTATACCCAGGATGGGACGCCAGTCCATCACAGGGGCACCGGGGGAAATTTAGTCCGCAGGCCAATTAACCTATGCAGCGGCGTGTCTCCAACAGTCCAAAGACATGCTGCCTGCTAACTACCGTGATGGATGAATGCGTGGGTTGTCAGTCAGTTTTTTGTTTATGTTGGAAGGAACTGTTGTAATGTTAAGCTCTTTTTAACAGTTGTCCAGCCGGCAAGAGGGATGCAAGTTACAACGGCTCAGGGCACCGGGGGCAATTTAGTCAGAGCGATTAACCTAGGCAGCAACGTGTCTTTGGACTGTGGGAGGAAACCGGGTTTTCGCCGGAGAATCATGACGATCCTAATGAAGACGTATTACCACGATTATGGAATCGCTTGAAGATAATGCAGGTGATTACGATGTTGTGGTCATCATGAAGACAGCCAGTTCATATTAAACCTGGAAGGAACCGTTTAGCAGACCGTGAAAACCGTTAAACAGACCGTTGTAACTGTGGTTGTGGTGCCTGTGATAGTAAAGTCTTAGTGCCCTGTGATGGCCTGGCGTCCCATCCTGGGTATACCCAGTGCCTTGCGCCCTTTGTCTCCGGGATAGGCTCCGGCTCACCGCGACCCTGTACAGGATTACGCGGTTTCGGAAAATGGTATGGTATGGGACCGTTAAGCTATGCAGCTCTTTTTACATTTGTCAAGCGGGGAGGGGGGTAAGCAAGTTACAACATCTCTGGGTACCAGGGTGATAATTTAGTCCCGGAAAGAGCTTGCAAGCTCACTGGGAATTTTTCTGCTGTAATAATAAACATCTATCTATCTATCTATCGTGTCGTTGGAATGTCGGAGGAAACCGGAGTACCCCCGTGAAAAACCCCCGTGGACACGGAGAGAGAACATGCAAACTCCACACACAGAAAGGCGGCACACTTGCCGGGAATCAAACCCGTGTACTTCTTGCTGTGAGGCAGCAGGGCTACTCACCGCACGACCATGCCGCCATCATAATCATAGCAACTGCTATTATTTTCCCGAGTGACGCTCTGCTTATGAGTTTAGGTCATGTGAAAAGGTGTGTAAGTGAAGTGCCGGATCAAAAGAGCGAGCACATGCATCACTTACCTCAAAAGCTAACCATCGTGCTTCAAAGAAACGCAAAGAAGACTTACATCAAAAGATGGCACCGACGTTTCGCTGACAATTCCAGTCGGCATCACTTACACACCTTTTCACATGACCTGAACTCATAAGCAGAGCCTCACTATGAATAACATTGGTCATGAAAGCCTTCGAGTTAATTATTATCCCTCTCAATGTTGAATACGCTACCTTTGCTACGCTTTCGTTTTTTCACTATCGCGATACACAACGATAATCTTACTTGATTACTTGAAACATTTGTGCAATGCTGCGTATTTTTTACTTGTTTATTTCAAAAATGCGTGCAATGACTACGTGTAAATGTTTTGTTGTTGTTGAGTTATTAATTTGCAATATATGTATTTTCCATTTTTTTTTTTACTGTCATCAATTTGTTGTGTCGCAGGAATCCCATAAAAAGCTTGCAAGCTCACTCAACATTTTTCAGCCGTAATAATAAACATCTGACGGCCATCTTAGGGGACGCTGGCAGATTTTTTGCCGCTCTTAAGATTGCCAGTTTCACCACCTTTCAGTGTATTCGAAGCATCCTTAATCATTTAATTTGTGTTGCTTTGGTGTTTGTGTTAGTTATTTTGTCTGTCGTTGTTGACATGCTGTTATCTCCGTGGCCCTTGTGCAGCGCTTTGTGGACCCTCGGGTGAAAGGCGCTATATAAAATGCTATTATTATCTATCTAACAGCGTTGATAATGAATGACCGCGGTTAATCACCGGGGGCTGGTGTTGAACCCACGGTCACAGACCCGTGAGCCCCGCTGGCCACCGTCTGCTGCCGGCGCTAATAACTCTGGCAGACGTTGCGGGCGCAGGAAGCAATTTCCGAGCAAACGTTTCGATTTTCCCACCTGTGATTATCCGGGCAGGTAGCGCGAATTGCGGCTACGACATTATATAATTGGCGGCACCTTAATGTCCAATTTACCTTTGATTCGCAGTTAAATCCGCCGCGTCGTGTTCAGACACGCGCTGCGCGCACCGCAGCCTCAGATTAACACGGAGAGATGAAGCTCGCGGTGGTGGTGGTTGTGATGGTGGTAGTTGTGATGGTGGTGGTGGTTAATGGTGGTGGTGGCGATATAATAATGTATTTTTTCCAGAGTGAAGCTCTGTTTATGATAGTGAGGTTCTGTTTGTGAGTTTAGGACTTTAGGTCATGTGAAGGTGTGTAAGTAAAGTGCACCCGTCGATATACCGGAGCAAAACGAAAGAGCACAAGCATCACTTACCTCAAAAGATGGCACCGACGTTTCGCTGGCATTACAGCCAACATCATGTGAAAAAGTGTGTAAGTGTTGGGACAGGGGCGCAATTTCAGTGCTTGCCATAGGCGCTGTTTTGCGTAGATACGCCTCTGGTGCCCACGGTGGACAGTCGCCAACCGTTGGGTTGCCACCTCGAAGGGACAAAACACTGCGACATATAGTGCATGGTGGTAACCGAAATACGAGAGAGAGGGCAGTCAGTTTGTATTTAAGCTGGGGTGATCGGTTGAGCTACGTAGCTCTATTTTTTCAACAACATCTCAGGGCACCGGGGGCGATTTAGGCAAGACAAGTAACCTAAGGCATGTATGTCTTTGGACTGTGGGAGGAAACTGGAGTACCTGGCGAAACCCCACGCGGACACGGAGAGAAAACACGCACTTTCAAAGGTCCCGTCCTCCCCCTTTGTCGGGTGCCTATAACTCTGGTCACTTTCCACACACACTGGAACGCCTGATGATGCTTCCAACGTGGGAGGCGAAACGTCGCGAGCGAGAGAGGGAGAGCGCTCAGTGACACGGCCATCCCGAAAGAACAGCTCTGAAGAGCAACCATCATCTAGCATTCGTCACCGACGAGCTATTTTTAGAAACACAAGACGACTCAAGCACCAGTATTGATTTCTGCTTAACGCGCTCAACACAGGCCGAGTGGCTCACGGCGTTAGCGACTGAGCCCTGCTGCAAGCTACACTCACAATTCCCGGTATTACTCCACTGCTGGATGGAGCCTTTCCCACGGCGCGTTGGTCGTGGGGATCGTATCACCGTACTTAGTGATTGCAAATCATGATTTGTGTTGGAAATGTTCCAAATGTTGCGCTATTAACCTCTCAATGTTGAACGCGCTGCCTATAATATGTTTTAGTTTTTCCCATCGCAACACATAGAGACTCGTAGAGATACACGGAGACTCGTAGATACACATATAGATTCCTAGAGATACACAGAGACTCGTAGAGATACATAGAGACTCCTAGAGATACATAGAGACTCGTAGAGATACACAGAGACTCGTAGAGATACATAGAGACTCGTAAAGACACGTAGAGACTCGTAGAGATACACAGAGACTCGTAGAGATAGAGAGAGGTACGCGAGTCTCGCGGGGAGAGTCGAGTCCTCATTATCTCCGGCCGCGCATGTTTATTGATGCGCCCACTTTGCTGAGACCGAATCAAAACAAACCCAGTAATGTTCATCATTTGCCAAATGTAAACAAAGACTCCCGTTCGTTTCCTCCAGCAGCAGCAGCAGCAGCAGCTATCTCCACCACAACCACGACTATCACGGCCACCACCAGCTACAAAGATCCCCCGTATAGCCTTCACGGACTGTAGGGTCAAGTGCCGTTAGCGAGCAGCACCTATGAAGGTTGACACGTCACACGAGGAGGTGGGGTGACCAGCACCACGCCCGGCCGCCTTTGTCTCCCTAGTGACGATGTTTACACACTGCACTGGGTACTCGTTTGAGGCTGAGTCGACCTAGGGGAGGCCCAGGACCGGTTCAGAAAATCGTCACTGGTGTTGGTATCCGTGAGCGGGATTCGAACTCGGGTGAAAGCCAGGTTTGTAGCCCAGCGCGCTAACCACTGAGCCACCGCTCCCCACACACAGACACTACACGACAGGCGCGCACACACAGACACTACACACGCACCCCTACACCATTACCAACAACAACAACCGCCTTTCGCCACTAAGTGGCGGTGACGTCACCACGTCGCCTGTGCCAGGCCATATGCACCACCATCACCACCACCACGCACAACCTTCGCACAACGCCGATTCTCGGTCGCGGCACCCACAACCTGGAACAGCCTGTAGCCACATCTATTACGCCTAACACAGTCCCCCACAACCTTCAAAAAACTTGAAAAAGTCACCTCTTCACCGACTCACAACAAACCGACTGAGCTAGGCTCCGCGCTTTACAAAAAATATATGAACTCGAAGGCTTTCATTATATCCCTGTCAAGTAATACTTGGTTATTATCTGCAAATTCTACCAAACACTTCGAAGCCAAGGAGCTGAAAGATAACGATGTCCGGAAGCTCAACAGATGCCAGAAGCCCCTCAGTCTGGAGCAAGAAGAGAGGCCAATGCCCGCCCGCCTTTAAGGCCAACACTGACTATTATATCTCTAAATATTAAAGGGCTGTCTGCAACTAAAGAATAACTTGTTGCAATGGGGAAACTGTCATATAACCATCACGCTTTGAAGAATCGAATCGCATTCGAAAGCAAGATACGCTTCTGGCGAGCAAGTGCCCGCTCTATGAGCGGTTTCGCGCTAGAACGCGCGCGTCGCTCCTGCCGCTGTGAATTTCGCCCCTTAGCGGCCGCGCTGCTCCAGTGTCGCGTTCGCCTCTCGGATGAAAGCTCTCTTCCTCCCGAGAGCCATCCCTGAACCACGCAGCCAGAAACCGCTTAATCCTGTACAGGGTCACGCTGAGCCAGAGCCTATCCCGGCAGACGCAGGGTGCAAGGCAGGGCTATACAACCTTCGCGAACCGCTGATTCTCGGTCGCGGCACCCACAACCTGGAACAGCCTGTAGCCACACCAACTGCGTCAAACACAGTCCCCCACAACCTTAAAAAAACTCTTAAAAAGTCACCTCTTCACCGACTCAGAACAAACTGACTGAGCAGGGCTCCGCGCCTCCGAATCAACGGGTGCAACGCGCCCGGAGAAAATGCGCGCGTTACAAAAGTTGATTATTATTATACCCATGATGGGACGCCAGTTCATAACAGGGCACCGGGGGAAATTTAGTCCGTCGTTCAATTAAGCTATGCGGCAGCAGCATGTATTTGGACTGTGGGAGAAAAACCGGAGTGCCCGGCGAATACCCACGCGGACACGGGGAGAGAACATGCAAACTTTACACAGAAAGGTACCCGAGCTGGATTTCGAACCCGAGGGCTTCTTGCTGTGAGGCGGCAGCGCTACTTCACCGCTAGACCACCGTGCCGTCCCGTTCCTGAATCATTTTTTTTTCTTCTGAAACACCGCACCCAGGCTCATCAATCCATCCATCCAGCCACCCACCCGTCCACCCATTCACCCACTCACCCGTCCATCCATCATCATCAACGCCATCATTATCATCATCATCACCATCCTCATCATTTCCATCCATCATGTGTGTTAAAAAAAAAAAGCCATCACTTTTTTGCCGGACACTCCATCAATGGGCGATCTGTGCGGTCAAGAAAAAACGTCGAATTAAAAGAATTTTTTTTTTAACTTAAAAAAAACATTTCGGCCGGCGCATCTAACGAGAGGCGGTTGGATTCCGTGTCCCGCCTCGCCCCCACAACCCCCCCCCCACACACCTCTCTCTCTCTGGGAGTGAAGGCCGAGCCGGACAGGTAGACATTATCACGTTGCGAGTGAACCCCGAGGGGACGCGTCTCGAACTTTAAAAAAAACACGTGGGGCGACATTGAGACAGCAGAGAGACGTGTGGGGGAGAATGGGGGTTGGTGGGTCGGGGCTGGAGTCTGTAAGCGTGTCACGACCCCACAGTCTACTCTCCGGATCTCCCTGTGCTCCACGCCCATCAACTACACGCGGGCGCTACAGAGCGGTGGCGCAGCGGTTAGCGACGCTGCACTATTGAACCCTAATGATAATAATAATTTTACATTCATAAAACGCACACATTCATTCACTGTCGGAGGTACTCATTCGACGAGAGAACGACTCAGAGGCGTAGCGAGGAAAGCGCAGAGAGGCGGAGGAGGCTGCCAGGCGGTTTGCCGGTGCCAACATATTACTACACACTGCGTCATATATATTATAATGTTATCGGCCAATTAACTTGTGGGAGAAAAACGGAGGACCTGGAGGAAACCCACGCAGAACAGGGGGGAGAGACAACACACAAACTCCAAATGCTTCGGCCACATTATTACCGGCACGCTGCACGGGACCGTACCTGCTTACTTTCACCTCTGCTTTCAATCGGCAGTAGATTGACAGAAGACTACGTTACATAATTGTACAATCGGTTACCCCGGGCCTGGCACGTTGTTTCCAATTACGGTCATGACCACGCTAATGACCACACTCCCGCGGTCCACGACAGAGCAGCATTCTGATTGGCTGCAGCAGTGCGTTTCAGTGTCGTGGTGTAGCTTTCGAGTGTGCGGCACGGTGGCGTAGCGGTGAGTAGCGCTGCCGCCTCACAGCAAGAAGGACCCGGGTTCGAATCCCGGCTCGGGTGCCTTTCTGTGTGGAGTTTGCACGTTCTCCTCCCAGTGTCCGAGGGCACTCCGGTTTCATCCCACAGTCCAAAGACACGCTGCTGCTGCATAGTTGAATTGGCCTGCTGACTAAATTGCCCCCCGGTGACCTGTGATCGTCTGGCGTCCCATCCTAGGTATCGCCTCGCCTTGCGCCCTGTGTCTGCCAGGATAGGCTTCGACTCGCCGCAACCCTCCTGTAGAGGATTAAGCGGTTTTTGACAACGGATAAATTAAGACCAATGCAATTGCGTCTTTTTTCAGCTTCACTTCCCACCCATTGGTCACTCTTCTTAAAAGTTCACAGAGCCAGCAGCAAACGCATAACCCCAAAAGGACATCAGGAATAAATCCAAGTCGGAACGGTTTTTTTCAACAGACAACATCATCGCCAAGAAGAACGTGTTACACGCTTGGAACAAGATCGCCCCTGGGGATGGGTACACTGTTAGTTCGGGTGATGAGCGTTTGTTTGGCTTCAGAGCTGCCACCTCCTGGCCACAACCGCTCATCATCGCGCCTCCCGAGCCCGGCTGGCCCTCGGTCTAAACTGCCGTGCTCGCCAGGCGTAAACCCTGCTTAGCCTCCCAGATCCCACGGGTCACGGGCGCATGCAGGTACGGTTCGGTTGCGGGTACCGCCAGGGCATGGTGATAATAATTTTACATTTATAACGCGTGGAACATATTCATTCACTGTCGAATGTACTCATTCGACGAGAGAACGACTCAGGGACGCGAGGAAAGCGCAGATAGGTGGAGGAGGCAGCCAGGCGGTGTTGCCGGCGCCATATTGCTACACACTGCTTCCTATCTTCTTCTTCTTTGCAATTCTTCGAAGCACGATGGTTAGCTTCTGGACATCGTTGTATTTCAGCTCGGCTTCGAAGTGTTTGGTAGAATTCGCAGGTAATACCAAGTATTACTTGACAGGGATCGCGACGTGAACGCTTCTACCTTGACCCCCTATATATTATGCTTCCTATATATATTGATTCCTATATATTATGATGTTATCGGCCAAATAATTAATGAGTTGTGGGAGGAAACCGGAGAACTCGGAGGAAACCCACGCAGACCAGGGGGGAGAACACACAAACTCCACACAGAAAGGCGCCCGAGCCGAGATTGCGGTTAGGTGCAGATGTTACCACTGCGCCACCCTGCCGCCCAAGTAGTGGTGATGGTAATGGTGATGTTTCTGCTGATGGCGGCTGTGTCGGTGATGACGATGATGATGACAAGCCCCTGCCTGACTTGTTCCAAGCGGATGCTGTCACCTGTCACTCGCACCTGTCACTCACACCTGTCACTCACAGCTCAATCGAGGTGCTTCGATTCCCGCCTTGGGCGCCTTTCTGCGTGGAGTTTGTGTGCTCTCCTCCTGTTCTGCGTGGGTTTCCGTCCATACCATACCATTCCTCATTATTTAATCGGCCAATAACATCGTAAAAGATAGGACGCAGTGTGTGGCAATATGTTGGCGCCGGCAAACCGCCTGGCTGCCTCCACCAGCCTCTCTGCGGTTTCCTCGCTACGCCTCTGATTCGTTCTCTCTCTTCGAATGAATACCTTCGACATTTAACGGATATGTGCCTCGCAGCGTTATACATCCATCCATCCATTTTCTAAACCGCTTGCCCTGGTGAGGGTCGCGTTGCAGCGTTATACATTCTAATATTTACAATCAATCGATCAAACCCACGCTGGAGACGACGATGATGATGAGGTGAGGACTATAGAGAGCGAGCGGATGTGTGTGTTGCGTCCATGTAGGAATCCTGTAAAGAGCTTGCTCGCAGCTCGCTGGGTATTTGCTTGCGTAATAATAAACGTCCCATGTATCGATGGGGAGGCGCCGGCGCATTAGTGGGAAGTTCTTCCTCATTCCACGAGCGCGGAGCCCCTGACTTGAGCGCCCGGGGGGTGGGGGCCGCGCCCACCACCCGCCCACGCAGCTCCACGCCACGCCACACCACGCTAGGCAACACCACGTCGCTCCACACCACGCCACGCCACGCTTCCCCCATGTCACACCACGCCACGGGCTAACCGACTAAGATCACTGTCAGAGGCACCGCCTTTGCTCACTACTGCGCCAGGCTAGGTTCGCGAGGAGCTCACGGGACAGGCCCAGGTGCCACGGGGCTGACTGACTTGCCTGAGATGACCGGATGTATTATTATAGCCGGTCATCTACTCCATACACCGCGCTCACGTACAACCTTCGCGAAACGACGATTCTCGGTCGCGGCACCCACAACCCGGAACAGCCCGCCACACCTCTTCACCGACTCACAACAAACCGACTGAGCAGGGCTCCGCACCTCCGAATCAACGGGTGCAACGCGCCCGGAGAAAATGCGCGCGTTACAAAAGTATATTATTATTATTGCAGGCGGACATGCAGCAAGCATTAGTAGTGTGTGGGTGGGAGCGGTCGGGGAATGAGAGCCGGGGGTGGGCGGTGTGAGCGTGGAGGTGTGGGTGAGGTGTGGGCGAGAGTAAAATTCCTTTTAATCGGCCGTCTCGCTCATAGCTGTTGAACGGGAACCCGCCTCGCGGGGCTGCGGTCACGGTGCCGGCAGTAATGGGTAAATTGGATAAACGCCGTTCGCATTACGCGGCTCGCGAGCTCTGTGTTTAAATGCCACTTTATCCCTCGGCTGAAGACGTCTTAGGCCCTTGCTGAGCCGCTCTAGCCAGGCCCCACACGGCCACTGCAAGTCACTCAGTTTCTGTTCAAGCCGGACGGAACTGTTGACGTTCCGAGCAATGGACCTTCTTTGATAGTTACCATCTTTAGTAAAGCTCTGTTCAAGGGTTTAGGTCATGTGAACAAATATATGTAAGTGTTGTATACCCGTCGATATGTTGGAGAATCAAGCGGCACAAACAGCACTTACCTCCGAAGATGGTACCGACGTTTCGCTGGAACTTACATCCAGGGTTTGTAAAGAGATTTCCCATTCGAAAACTGCTCTTAAATAATATCGTGTCTTACGCGGGAAGAGGGGGGGTAGTGGCAAGCTAAATAAATAATGAAAGGGTAAAGTTTTAATAATTTGTGACCGAGTCTCAGAGGCATAAGTGTTAAAATGAAGTCATGGCGTTGTAAAGTTAAGCATTATAAGATCGCAGTCTGTGGCAGCGTTGTTGTAGAATTATTATTATTATTTTCCTGTTGTTTTTGTGTCCTATGTCTTATAATTTATCGCTATTGCTTGACTGTCAGTTATTCGGTCTCCCCGTTGTTGACATGCCGTTCTCTCCACAGCTCGGATTAAAAATAAAAAACTCCAAAAAAATAATAATTTGTTGCTGATTTTCCGTTCTCAGTCGTTGTTGACATGCCATTCTCTCCGTGGCACTTGTGCAGCGCTTTGTGACCCTCGGGTGAAAGGCGCTATATACATCGCTATTATTATTATTACAATTATTACTGGCTCACCAACACGTCAGCACACTATCACACCGGATCACCAACACGCCGGCTTACCAACACCCTGGCTCTTAACACGTCGACTCAACTCCATCGCGACCATCCCAGGTCGTGACCTGGCCGCTCCCAGCGCCAGGTCTTCCTCCCATGATCCTCCTCGCGTGTCTCGCTCGTGACCTCTGGTG
>JAZEWU010000005.1:7132525-7143209 GCA_036362915.1 Geotria australis
GCCTGTGTCAGTGTATCTGATAGGAGCGGTAGCCCAGTGGTTAGCGCACTGGGCTACGAATCTGGCGACCCGAGTTCGAATCCCGCTCACGGCCAACACCAGTGACGATTTTCTGAAACCGGTCCTGGGCCTCCCCTAGGTCGACTCAGCCTCAAATGAGTACCTAGTGCGGTGTGTAAACATCGCCACTAGGGAGACAAAGGCGGCCGGGCGTGGTGCTGGTCACCCACCCCCTCGTGTGCCGTGTCGACCTTCATAGGTGCTCGCTAACAGCACTTGTCCCTACAGTCTGTTAAGGCTATATAGGGGATCTTTGTCTTTGATAGGAGCGTGTGCGCGCGTGTGCTCGTGTCTGAGTGAGTGTGTGTGTTAAGCCGTTTCGACCTTCATAGGTGCTCGCTAACGGCCCCTGACCCTAAAATATGTTAAGGCTATACGGGGTATCTTTGTCTTTGTTAAGTGGTTGGGAGCGGTAGCTCAGCGGTTAGTGCGCTGGGCGGCTAGAAACCCGGCGACCGTAGTTCGAATCCCGCTCACGGCCACCAACGTCAGTGACGATTTTCTGAACCGGTCCCGGGCATCCCTTAAATCGACTCAGCCTCAAATGAATAACCAGTGCGGTGTGTATACATCGCCACTCGGGAGACAAAGGCGGCCGGGCGTGGTGCTCGTGCGCCGTGTCGACTTTCATAGGTGCTACTCGCTAACGGCACTTGACCCTACAGTCTGTTAAGGCTATAAGGTGGGGGGGTGATTTTCCTTTGTGTTTTGCGCGTGTGTTGCGTGTGTGTGTGAGCACCATCGTTTCTGAGCCACTTCCTGTCTACAGCTGTTGTGTGTAGTTTGCGGTTGAATCGCCGCGTGAACATCGTCGCGCGTGTGTGTGTGTGCGTGCGTGCGTGTGTGTGTGTGTGTGCGCGGTGGGTTTTTTTTTGTTCCGCCGTGAGTGGCCTACGGGGCGTGGAGAGCGAGTCCGTGACGTGTAAGCGGCGTGGCCGGGCGGGGAGACGCGCGCCGCTCACACACACACACAGAGAGCGAGAGAGGCAGAGAGAGAGCGTAGAGTGTGAGAGCCGGGTGAGTGGATAGTGAGCGCCGCGCGCAACGGGCTAGGCGAGGAACGACGATCTACCCTGTACCGGCCGGCCCTCCAGTCTCACGCACGCACACGGAGACACACACACACAGACACCACACACGCACGCACAGACGCGCTCTGGGGCAGACGCGCGGACCGGCGGAATACGGGATAAAATCATGATCAATCTGCAGTCGCACCCACATTCGCCTGCAAAGAGCCGGCGGGCACCCGGGCGCGGACGCGCTGCGACACGCGGACGCGCCACTGACCGGATTTGAAAAACAACGAGAGAGCAGAAAGAGAGAGAGAGGTGGGGGAACGCAACAACAAAAAAACAGAGTTTAAAAGAAAGTTTTTTATTTTTTTACAAACAAGAAACAGCGACGCGCAACAAGTGCAGAGGCAACACTCACGAGAAAAGTACGAGCGGCACACGGCGGCTGTTGGGAGGGGGGGAGCGGTGGGCGCGCGGTTAGGGGAGGCGAGAGGCCGCGAGGGAGACGGAGCGGGAGACGGGGAGAGGAGTTGCCGGGAAGCTCGGAACGGGAGCAGCATGGCTCGCCTGCCCGGAGCGCCGCTCGCCCTCTTCTTTCTCCTCCTCTACCCGACCAACATCATCGGACTGTGGTGGTGAGAGCAGCGTACCGACACCGCGGGTTACCCCCCCCCATCCCCCACACCTCCCCCCCTTTGACACACACACACACACACGCGCGCGTGCGTTGGTATACATACACACATACGGACAATCACTGACGAGCGTCAAAGACAAAAATCCCCCGTAAAGCCTTAACATGCATTGATACACATACCCCCACACACGCGCATTGGTGTACATACCCGCACACACACGCACAAACACGCACGCGCAACGATACACACACACACACAGATCGACACACATACCCGCACACACACGCGCGCGCAGTGATACACATACATACACACACACACTGATACACATACCCGCACACGTGCATTGATACAAATACCCGCACACACACACACAAACACGCACGCGCAACGATACATACAAAGACAAAGATCCCCCGTGTAGCCTTAACAGACTGTAGGGGCAAGTGCCGTTAGCGAGCACTTATGAAAGTCGACACGGCACACGAGGGGGTGGGTGACCAGCAGCACGCCCGGCCGCCTTTGTCTCCTTAGTGGCAATGTTGACACAGCGATGCATAATAAATAAAGATAAAGATCCCCTATATAGCCTTAACAGACTGTAGGGACAAGTGCTGTTAGCGAGCACCTATGAAGGTCGACACGGCACACGAGGGGGTGGATGACCAGCACCACGCCCGGCCGCCTTTGTCTCCCTAGTGGCGATGTTTACACACCGCGCTAGGTACTCATTTGAGGCTGAGTCGACCTAGGGGAGGCCCAGGACCGGTTTCAGAAAATCGTCACTGGTGTTGGCCGTGAGCGGGATTCGAACTCGGGTCGCCAGATTCGTAGCCCAGTGCGCTAACCACTGGGCTAGCGATGCATACACACACACATCGACACACATACACGCGCGCATTGATGTACATACCCACACACTCGTAGTTTGTCGTGAGTGTTGCTGCTGTACTTGTGCGTCGCTGTTTCTTGTTTGCATAGATACACATACCAATCGAGATAGCAAGCAGGATCCCGCCGTATAGCCTTAACAGACTGCAGGGTCAAGTGCTCTGATACCCTCACACACAAACACATACACGAACACACACACGCAGATGCAAACACACACGCAGACACGTACACTCAAAGATCAAAGATCCCCCGTGTAGCCTTAACCGACTGTAGGGGCAAGTGCCGTTAGCGAGCACCTATGAAGGTCGACACGGCACACGAGCGGGTGGGTGACCAGCACCACGCCCGGCCGCCTTTCTCTCCTTAGTGGCAATATTTACACACCGCACCAGGTATTCATTTGAGGCTGAGTCGACCTAGGGGAGGCCCACGACCTGTTCAGAGAATCGTCACTGGTGTTGGTATTCGTGAGCGGGATTCGATCTCGGTTCGCCAGGTTTATAGCCCAACGCGCTAACCACTGAGCCACCGCTCCCCACACATCGGTCACCATCACCCTCATCACCGTTGAGCCGTTGTTGCTGGCTGCTGGTTGCCGGCAACAGTTAGACAGATAGATAGATGTTTATTATTACGGCATCAAAAAATACCCAGTGAGCGTGCAACCTCTTTACGGGACTCCTGCGACACAACAAGCACGCGAATTTGCTGACAACGGTTGTAGCCACAAGGAGGCAGGTGGAATCAACTTGTGTCTCCGCGAGACGGGCCTGTATGGGAATCACACGCACGCGCGTGAAGGCTCCCCTACAGCCTTCAAAAAACTCTTAAAAAGTCACCTTTTCACCGACTCACAACAAACCGACTGAGCAGGGCTCCGCGCCTCCGAATCAACGGGTGCAACGCGCCCGGAGAAAATGCGCGCGTTACAAAAGTAGATTATTATTAACCGATGGTTGGTGTTAGCTGCGCATGAGTTCGACTCGAGACCCTGGTTGCTGTGTTCGGGTGGCTGCGAAGGTTAGTCACGCGTGTTGTGATTGTGATCAGGATGTTGAGGTTTGCGTGTTTTGTAACGATGTAGGTTTGTCACGGATCGATGTGTGATGAGACTTGCTCTCCGTCAGCAATTCGCATGTTTATTGTGTCGAAGAGCTTGCAAGCTCACTGGGTATTTTTTCTGCTGTAATAATACACATCTATCTATCTCCGTAGCTGTTGTTTCGGCGTAGCCGTGTCGAGCGATCTGCCTTTCTCGCTCGCGACGTTTCGCCTCCCGCGATGATGCTTCCAACGTGGTGAGGCGGTGAAACGTCGCGAGGCAGAGAGGAAGAGCGCTCAGTGTCACGGCCATCCCGAAGGAACAGCTGTGAAGAGCAACCGTGATGATGACACGCGTTTGTTCGTAACGATGTAGGTTTGTCAACCGCATCGTTACAAACGCGAGACTTGCTCTCCGAAGCTGTTGTTTCGGGATAGCCGTGTCACTCACTGCGCGTTCAGCTCTGGAGCGTAATTCTCACTGGCTCGCGTTTCAAAAGTAACAAAGCGGTGAATTGCCCACTGGAGGGCAGTTAACGAAACAGCGTATGTGTCGCGCGTTTATTAGATTTAGTAAAACACAGACTAAATTGCTCCCCCGGTGCCCCGTTACGGACTGGCGTCCCATCCAGGGTATAACACTGCCTTGCACCCTGTGTCTGCCGGGATAGGCTCCGGTTCACCGCGACCCTGTACATGATTAAGCGGTTTCTGACGAAGGATGTATGGAAATATAGAGACAATACTCTACAATAAGGACATGGCAGTACATACATATGAAACTCGGGCTGCTTACAAATATTCAGCCAGGGGGTGGTGGTGGGGATGGCGAGTTGGTGAGTGGGTGGCCGAGGTGGTGGTTGGTGGTGGTGGTGGCGGTAGACCGATGCGGTGGCCTAGTGGTTAGCGCGCTGGGCTACAAACCTGGCGAGCCGAGTTCGAATCCCGCTCACGGCCAACACCAGTGACGATTTTCCGCACCGGTCCTGGGCCTCTCCTAGGTCGACTCAGCCTCAAAATGAGTACCTAGTGCGTGCGGTGTGTAAACATTCACACTAGGGATACAAAGGCGGCCTGGCGTGCTGCTAGTCACCCACCTCCTCGTGTGCCGTGTCGACCTTCATAGGTGAAAGCCGCTCTATAAACGCTATTATTATTATAGATGCTCGCTAACTGCACTTGGCCCTACAGTCTGTTAAGTCTATACGGTGGAATATTTGTCTTATGTCTTTGTCAGAGCGAGGGTAGCGGGGTGGGTAGAGGGGGGGTATCGCTGCATGGGTGGTGGTGGTGGTGCCGGTGTTGGGGATGTGTGGCAGCGAGCGTGGCTACGGGGCGGGGGGGAGCGTAGGGCTGAGTCCTGACCCCCGGGGGTATTCATCTGGTACCCGCGAGACTCGCGTAGCCAAACCATGAATCACGATACACTGGAGACACGGCCTGCCTCTGAAAACAAACAGCGTGCGAACACGAGGGCAGAACTGTTCTCTATCAAAGACAAAGATCCCCCCCGTTATGGCCTTAACAGACTGTTGGGGCAAGTGCCGTTAGCGAGCACCTATGAAGGTCGACACTGCACACGAGAGGGGGTGGGTGACCAGCACCACGCCCGGCCGCCTTTGTCTCCCAAGTGGCGATGGTTTACACACCGCACTGGGTACTCATTTGAGGCTGAGTCGACCTAGGCGAGGCCCAGGACCGGTTCAGAAAAGCGTCACTGGTGTTGGCCGTGAGCGGAATTCGAACTCGGTTCGCCAGATTCGTAGCCCAGTGCGCTAACCATTGGGCTACCGCTATTTCTCACACACATACACTCAGGCCGGGATGGAGCGGTGGCGCAGCGGTTAGCGCGCCGCGCCGTCAACCCGGCAAAGCGACTTGGATTTGCCAGTCAAAAGTAACGGTCGGTGACTCGACCGGCCCTGTCCCCCTCTCTCCCCCCCCGGCTCCCTTTACCAACCCACGCTGGCCAGCGTGGTGAAGTATGGCCAAATGACCTCCGACGAGACGTGGGGATCTTTCCATAGAGCAGTGGACTGACAGAGAGTTGCACTTTATCATAGTACTGTATATACACACACAGCACAGAATGTATATACAGCATGCCAGTTCTATAGATCATAGGGACAGTTAATCATATTATATTCGTATTTTTTATCAATCCACTGCTGGATGAAGGGCCTCCTCCCCACAACGGTCACGGGGGATGTGACCATACCTCACCACCCTGGTTAATTATTATCACTAATGCTACTGTATATAATATGTATATTAATGTACTGTATATACTATGGTCGTATTGAAAACCCACTTTGTCAAGGAGCTTGCCTTTTCTGTAGCTGCTGTGACGCGATGCAGGCTACAGCATGTCAGAGGTAGGTTTGTGACGGCTCGACGTGTGACGATTGCTCTCAAGAGCTGCTGTTTCGGGATAGCCGTGTCGAGCGTTCATCCTCTGTCCTTCGCGTCACGGGGCTAATGAACGACTGAGCTGACGTGACGAATTAAAACGCGGCTTATTTCAGCTCAAACATTCATCAGCCTGACGGTGCCTCCAACGCGGGAGGCGAAACGTCGCGAAGCAGAGAGAAGGAACACTCAGTGACACGGCTATCCAGGAAGAGCAGCTCTTCAGAGCAATTCTCAGCAAGTTTACCTGGTAATCTACCGATATGGAGAATTGCTGTCCTTAGCTGATTCTTTAGGGATAGCCGTGTCGAGTGTTCCTGCTCTCGCCTTCGCGGCGTTTCGCCTCCCACGTTGGAGGCATCATCATTGATGAATGAATGAAAATTGATGCAACGCGGGCGATGGTGCCTTCATCGATCCTGACGATGCCTCCAACGCGGGGAGGAGGAACCCTCGACACGGCTTTCTCGAAAGTGCAGCTTTGGAGAGCAATTCTGACACATCGAGGCGTGATAAACTTACATCATTACAGATTATGGGTACCTTTTTTGTCAGTATACAAATAATGTAGAACATATTAGGTTTCACATTTTCCGGCAATGAGAGACGTCTTAAGATCTCAAGTACATCCGCTTTTGGCAACACTTGGCTAAGCACTGAGACTAGGCTCCAACGAAAGCTGTCTCTAGTGTTGGGCCAATCAGGTTGAAGGACAATGCATTTATCATAGCATTCGTTTGCATGTTTTTGCCACAAGCATGTAGTGTGGCTGCTTGCAAACTAGAACCTTTGCAAAAATTGTGTCAATTTGGTGTTTTAAGATCTTAACACGTCTGTCATTGCCAGAAAAGGTGAAACCTTATATATTCTACATTATTTACATAATTACACCTCCTGGTGAGCACTGCAGCGGCAGCGACTGGTGTCGTGTGTGCGGGTCACAGAGCTCTGTGTGGCACAGACCCCCCCTTCCTAATTGAATTACCACTGTGCCCCCTGTTTGTATAAGTAAAGTGCCGGCCTGACGTTTCCAATTTATAACTTTCGGTTTTGAGGAAGAGACGATCAATCCTGGAGTCGTAACAGCGCCCGGCCGCCGGGCAATGATTAACCGTTAGAGGCAGTGTCAATATTGAGCAACACTTAGCCGGAAAATCGATGCCCCGCTATCGGCATTCGTCGTGATTATTAATGATGATAATTTGTCGGTCTTACGGACACACGGGTGTAACCCCAATTTGTAACTAATTCTGAGGAAATCTATTGTTTTGTTGCAATACGCAAAAAAAGTGAGAATTACCCCTGATTAATTATTTTGTTTCCACTTTCAAGGAAGATACTGTTTGTGAACTGTGTGTTCCAATTAATGGTTTGTTTAACAACCACAACAACAAAATGAGGGGGCGGCACGGTGGCGTAGTGGGTAGCGCTTCCGCCTCACAGCAAGAAGGTCCCGGGTTCGAATCTCGGCTCGGGGTGCCTTTCTGTGTGGAGTTTGCATGTTCTCCCCGTGTCCGCGTGGGTTTTCGCCGGGCGCTCCGGTTTCCTCCCACAGTCCAAAAACATGCATAGGTTAATTGGCCTGCGGACTAAATTGCCCCCGGTGCCCTGTGATGGACTGGCGTCCCGTCCTTGGTATAAGCCATGCCTTGCGCCCTATGTCTGCCGGGATAGGCTCCGGCTCACCGTGACCCTGTACAGGATTAAGCGGTTTCTGAAAATGAATGAATGAACAACAAAATGATTGTTGATCACCTTTATAAACGGTCAGTTTCCACATACAACCGGAACGCCTGTTTATGCTTCCAAAGTGGGAGGCGAAATTTCACGAGGGAGAGAGGGAGATCGCTCGACACGGCTATCCCGAAAGAACAGCTCTGAAGAGCAATCATCGTAACAAAATAATTTTCTGAAAATCTTTAAAATTGGAGTTAGCCCATATGTCCATAATTCCACCCATTTGGTCCGCTCGTCATTGTTATTATAATAATAATTTTACATTTATACCGCTCACATATTCATTGAATGTCAAAGGTATTCATTCGACGAGAGAACGACTCGGAGGCGCGAGGGAAAGCGCAGAGAGGTGGAGGAGGCAGCCAGGCGGTTTTCCGGCGCCAACATATTGCCACACACTGCGTCCTATAATAATAATATATTATGATGTTATCGGCCAACTAATTATAATCTACGTATCGCATTGCTATTGAATGAATGCTCTAGCTATTTAACACATTTCAGTCCTGTCTCAGCCCACAGCACAAGTTGCCAAAAGTTGTGTGCATAGTTTAGGGGGAGGAGCGGTGGCCCAGTGATTAGCTCGCTGCACTGTGAACCCCGTGACCCCTCCCCTGTTCGATACCGCGGGTATTATCAGTGGCCGGTGACATCTGAACCGGTGCTGACCGCCACAACAACACCGCCCCCTCCTCCCTCCACCTTTCACAGCCTGACAATGGCCAGCGCGGTGAAGTATGGTCAAACAACACCCCGTGACCACCACGGCGTGCAGAGCCATTCATCCAGCAGTAGAGTTACACATTATGCGTGGGTTTTCGCCGGGGTACTCCGGTCTCCGCCCATCGCCCAAAGCCACGCTGCTGCTGCTGTGTAGGTTAATTGACCAGCTGACTAAATTGCCCCCTGTGCCCTGCGATAGACTGGTGTCCCAATCTGAATATAGCCCTGCCTTATGCCCTGTGTCTGCCTCCCCACGCAACCGTGTACATGATTAAGTGGGTGCTGATAATGATGACAAATGACACTTTGACAATGGAATAGGACGCTTGTACCACCGGGGAACCGCAGTGTTAGGCCCCACAGTGGCCGATTGACATTCGCTAAGTGCCCTAATGCATCGTTATCTGCAGGGGAGGCACGGTGGCGCGATGAGTAGGCCTGCCGCCTCAAAGCAGGAATCATTGGGGTTGGATTCCTAGCGCGGGTACCGCCTTTCTGTGTGGAGTTTGCACGTTCTCTCCTCGTATCCGCGTAGGATTTCGCCGGGCACTCCGGTTTCCTCCCACCGTCCAAAGACATGCTGCCAGGTTAATTGGCCGACTGAGTAAAATTGCCCCAGGTGCCCTACGATGGACTGGCGTCCCATCCTCGGTATCCCCCTGCCTTGCGCCCTGTGTCTGCCGGGATAGGCTCCGACTCACCGCGACCCTGTACGGGATTGAGCGGTTTCAGAAAATGGATGGATGGATGGACATTGCCTCCGGTGCAACTGAGATGTTGTAACGTGCTTACCCTTCCCCGCTGGACAAACTGTTAAAAAGAGCTACGTAGCTTAACGGTTCCTTCCAGCTGAAATACCGATCAGCGTTACAGATTAAAACATCCGTGACAATTGGCGTGTTTGTTGTGTCAATGCAGGAATCCCGAAAAAGCTTGCAAGCTCACTTGGTAATTTAGTCAGGACAATTAACCTATGCAGCAGCATGTCTTTGGACTGTGGGAGGGACACCGGAGTGCCCGGCGAAAACTCCACAGTGAAGGCACCTGAGCCGAGATTCGAACCCGAGAGCCTTCTTGCTGTGAGGCGGCAGCGCTACTCACCGCGACGCCACATCAAACATAGCTCGTCACAGTTCAACACTCACTCTCTGGCCAGGCTAGGAGATGAGAACGGCTCTTTCTCACACACAGAGCCGTGTGCCCTCTGGAACCCTGAACACAATCCGCATCCTCCTGCCTCATCACCCCCCCTCTTCACCTCCCCGCCTCCTCCCCCCTGCTCCCTGCCCCCACAAACGACGCTCCCTCGCACCGTCCGTTGACCTCCTCACGTTGCTGAGCAGCTTCAGCAGTCGTCCACATTCGTGTGTGTCCAGCGGGGAGGGGTAAGCAAGTTACACCATCTCAGGTTACTGGGGGCAAATTTAGTCAGCAGGACACTTTACCGATCCAGCATGTATTTTGGAATATGGGGGGAAACCTAAGAACCGAGCGAAAAAACCCACGGGGAGAAAAATTCAAAGTCCACTCAGGAAAGCGGCACGCGAGCCGGGAATCAAACCCAGGGACCTTCTTGCCGTGAGGCGGCGGCGCTACTCACCAAGCCACGCGGTGCTCACTCACAAAACCTCCTCCCGTTTCTTAGCGGCAGGAGCACCAGCAGCCATCCACATTCATGTCTGTATCATCATCATCACGGTCATCTGTATCAGATGCCGCATTAAGGCATGGGCTTTAGGGGCTGCAGCCCAGGGGCCTCTGCCAGCTGGAGGGCCTCCAGGGATTAAGTGAAAACTTATTTCATTTGTGAATGGCTGAATCAAAGTATAAGTACTCTAAATAATAGATTTAAGTAAAAGATTCAACTAATATACTGTCTATATATTTGACGTAAACATACTATGGCAAAAAAGAAACACTGTACTGTATACTATATCGTATGACTCCATTCAATCCGATTTCAACTTTATTGTCAATTTTGCCATATGTACAGGACATATAGAGGATCGAAATGCCGTTTCTCTCAGACACCGATGTTGGCATATACATGGACTGGAACACAACAAAAAATGTTTAAAGATACTAGGATAAGATTAAAAAAACAACAAATTACTAACAATTTTAATATTTAAAAGTTAAGCTAAGCTGGGGGTCGGGGGGGGGGTC
>JAZEWU010000005.1:7190577-7204148 GCA_036362915.1 Geotria australis
CCTCCGCCCCCCTCGCAGCCGCTCCGTTTAAATGTCCCCCCAACCCCCCGGGGGCGACGAATGCCGGCTTCTCCAGAGTCGGCTGGTTTCATTATTGGAGCCAGTCGAGCCGCTTTTGTGCACTTAAACACCTTACAGCCCCCGCCGGCAAAGAGATCTCCCTCCTTGGTAACAGAGTCAATCCGGACACCCCTTGGGAAGCGTGCGTGCGCGTGTGTGTGTCTGTGTGTGGAGCGGTAGCCCAGTGGTGTGTCTGTGTGTGGAGTCTGTGTGTGTCTCTGTGTGTGGAGCCACGTGAAGTGCCTTCGACACTTCACGTGGCCTCAAGGTGCATATGGCCTGGCACAGGCGATGTGGTGACGTCACCGCCACTTAGTGGCGAAGGACGGTTGTTGTTGATGTTGGAGCGGTAGCCCAGTGGTTAGCGCGCTGGGCTACAAATCCGGCTGTGACCCGAGATCGAATCTCGCTCACGGCCACCAACACCAGTGGCGATTTTCTGAACCGGTTCTGGGCCTCCCCTAGGTCGACTCAGCCTCAAATGAGTACTGAGTGCAGTGTGTAAACGTTGCCACTAGGGAGACAAAGGCGGCCGGCCGTGGTGCTGGTCACCCACTTCTTCGTGTGCCGTGTTGACCTTCATAGGTGCTCGTTAGTGAGCATTGCAGGCACCGCACGATTACACGGGCGGCACGATGGCGCAGTGGGTAGCGCTGCTGCCTCACAGCAAGCAGCCCCCGGGTTAGAATCTCGGCTCGGGCGCCTTTCTGTGTGGAGTTCGTGTGTTCACCCCGTGTCCGCGTGGGTCTCCTCCGGGTTCTCCAATTTCCTCCCACGAGTAAAAAAAACCACTCATTAATTATTTGGCCGATAAACATCATAATATATAGGAAGCAGTGTGTGGCAATATGACGCCGGCAAAACCGCCTGGCTGCCTCCTCTGCCTCTCTGCGCTTTCCTCGCGCCTCTGAGTCGCTCTCTCGTCGTATGGGTACCTTCGACATTGAATGAATACGTGCGCGTTATAAATGTTAAATTATTATTAGTACCCATCCACTCGATGTTGTAAAGCGAGGGGAGTGGGTTGAAACGACGGCAAGAGTTAATCGACGAATCGTGCTTCTGCAAGCTGGCGATGAGGAACAGTGCGTTTAGCTCCAGTCGAGCTCAGAGTCCGCTCGGGCAGAGCCAAACTCCTCGGTGGAAAATCACGCTGTCGTCCAAGCGCTCACAAGAGCAGTGCCTCGGATACAAAAAAAAAACCCCAATATTTAGAAGTAATAACGATCAACTTACAACAGAACTGGAACAACAACGACGACCACCAAAATACACGGGCAAGAGGGGGAGTCAAAAAGGATGACACGCTTTAGCCAAAATACCCGCAGCAACGCTCGGAAATGTTTAAAAATAAAAAATGGACAGGATAAAAAGGCGTACGTATAGCAGGAGACAATTTTTTTTACGAACGAGATTTTGCTGACATTACAACATCGCGACGGAAATTTATTTCAGAACCTAATTACATGATGGCGAGGAAATTAAAAGTCACGTTGGAACAAGTGTACACCAAAACGCCGGTGGGTCGCGACCCATCAGTGGGCCGCGAGTAGTCCACTCTCATTGGACTGCTGCCACCGCGACCCTCACCAGGACAAGCGGTTTAGCAAATGGATGGATGGACCGAGGGCAGCTGTCAACATAGACGTATCTTACAAAGGCACAGGCCTCAAGTCAAACCACTGCGAGATGGATGACGCCCCACAACATACCAGTCATGGCAGTTGTAGTGACGTAGGTTTTCACGGCTCGATGTACGGTAATCGCTCTTAGGAGCTGCTCTGTCGGGATAGACGTGTCGAGCGTTCCTCCTCTCACCTTCAGATCCGAATCAATACGGCGCGGCAGGAGGTCACTGGCATTTTGAGATCACCTTGACCTTATGAGATCACTTAAACTCTTTTACAATTAAGCGACGAGTATCGCAGCCTCTCTCCACACACGGGGGGAGAGAGTCGGTGAGCAGGCCATATGACAGACGCAAGCAGATCGCATCATTAGTCCATCCATCCATCCATTTTCAGAAACCGCTTAATCCTGTACAGGGTCGCGGTTAGCCAGAGCCTATCCCGGCAGACACAGGGCGCAAGGCAGGGGAACACCGAGGATGGGACGCCAGTCCATCGCAGGGCACCTGGGGAAATTTACTCAGTAGGCCAATTAACCTAGCAGCATGTCTTTGGACGGTGGGAGGAAACCGGAGTGCCCGGCGAAAACCCACGCGGACACGGGGAGAACATGCAAACTCCCACACGGAAAGGCACCCGAGCCGAGATTCGAACCCGGTAATCCTTCTTGCTGTGACGCGGCAGCGCTATCCACTACGCCACCGTGCCGCCCCGACACACACTCACACATGGACACACATACAATCACGTACACGCGGATACTCGATCGCGTACACGCACGTCCACACGCACGCGATCGTCCAGAGCAGGCCACCGTGCGTCAAACCGCGAGCCGGCGGCGGGCTGGCTGGCCGGGCTGGCCGGCCGGCGTGGCCGCTGTTCGTCCGAGGGAACAGCGCGTGCCGTGACCGAGCGCCGGAACCCGAAACGTGAAGGCGCGCCCTCCGCCAAGCGGCACCGCGCCGCTCACCGCGTCCCGGGAGAGGCGAGGGAGCCTGGGTCGGGCGGGAGGGGGGGGGGATCGCGGCGAGGGAGAGACCGGCGCCAGGGATTAGCGGTGACGAGCACGGATGAGGCCTAATCCACACCCACGAAGACGCCTATTGCGCGCTTTTTTTTTTTACGAGCGAGCATGGCCAAGCGAGGGGTGAGAGGAACTTAAACGTCTTACCGGTACGGTCATATCGAAAACCCCTTTTCGTCTTCCCAGCATTGGTCGCTTTTTTTTTTTACCGGTTCGCCGTACCGGACCGGACCGGCTTACTTTCACCTCCAGTTACAGGTTAAGGTTGCCCACGCTCGGCCGTTAGGGCGGCACGATGCTTGACCTTTCTGTGGCCGCGTGCTGCCCGTGCTGCCCTCGTGGACGAGGTCGTGAACCCGCGCGAGCTCCCGTCCACGGGCGCCTCTCTCTTGCTCTGTCGCTCAACACTATTCCCAGCAAACATGTGGCCACGCGTGTATGTGTCATTTTCAGTTGTCTTGTTCTACATTTTCAGTTAATTTCCACGGTCCCTTCCTAGCACTGTGATGGACCGGCGTCCCTATCATGGGTGTAGCCCTGCCTTGCGCCCTGTGTCTGCCGGGATGGGCTCCGGCTCATCGAGACCCTGTACAGGATTAAGCGGTGTCTGACAATGGATGGATAGATGGTCCCTTCCTACTTTGACGTAACCGATTATTTATCTGCACTGATTTGTTCACGGCTCGATTCGTGATGATTGCTCGTCAGAGCTGTTCTTTCTGGATAGCCTTGATGATGATTCCAACGTGGGAGGCGAAACGTCGCGAGGTAGAGAGGGAGATCGCTCGACACGGCTACCCCGAAAGAACAGCTCTGAAGAGCAATCGTGACGATTATCTGTATTTGTTATTTTAAAGCCGCACGGCGTCACTGACTAACGCGGAGAGTTTGTTTTTGCTTACTTTACAAAAAGCACTCCGACCTGATTCTCACCTAACATCGAATGTAATGTGCCGGACCACAGGCCCGGCCGAAATGAAACGGCGGCCTCGCTCTAGCGGCCCGGCGGCCGCGTCGCGGGGCCCAACTCGGTGGTTGAACTCGGTGGTTGAACGGCGAGCGCGGCGGCGGCCGGAGCCAAGGCCGAGGGCCAGAGTTCCTGACAGCGAAACGAGCGATGATGTCTCTACAGGAGTCATTCCAGCCACGTTCTGGGGTCGGCGCCAGCAGCCCAGAAATTGCCGCGGTTTTGCTCGGGAGTTGCCGCCGGGGGCCATCGCCCGCGGGGATCGGCGGGCTTCGGCCGCTGCCGGCGTTGCGAAACGCTGTGAAGCCAGCGTCCAAATTGAAAGAGTAAATAATTACAATGATTTTACATTTATAACACTGCGTGACACATATTCATTCAATGTCGAAAATATTCATTCGACCAGAGAAAGACTCAGAGGCGTAGCGAGGAAAGCGCAGAGAGGCGGAGGAAGCAGCCAGGCGGTTTTGCCGGCGCCATATTGCGACACACGGCTTCCTATATATTATGATGTAACGGCCAACTAATTAATGAGTGGTTTTTTTAAGTTGTGAGAGGAAACCGGAGAACCCGGAGGAAACCCACGCAGAACAGGGGGAGAACACACAAACTCCACACAGGAAGGCGCCCAAGGCGGGAATCGAACCGCCTCGGACAAGACCATTCTTTCTGTGAGGCGCAGGTGTTACCACTGCGCCACCCTGACGCGCGACGTAACTTGGGTTTATCGACTCCACAGCGCGAAATGCGCCGGGAGGCGAACCAGAGTGGAGGTGACCGGATTAGGCGATTATACCTCACGCTGTGTGCCCGTGAGATGTTTATTATTATTAGACGTTTATTAATGCAGCAAAAAAATACCCAGTGAGCTTGCAAGCTCTTTACGGGGTGCCTGCGACACAACAAACACGCGAATTTACAAAAATAAACATTTAAGATAGATATAAAAAATAACAAATCAAAAGAACAAAAAACAAAAAATAACCATTTACACACAGCATTGGACATGTGACAAAAAAAAAGAAAAATGTCATCCATCCATCGTCGAAAACCGCTTAATCCTGTACAGGATCGCGGTGATATGGAGCCAATCCCAGCAAACATAGGGCGCAAGGCAGGGCAATACCCAGGATGGGACGCCAGTCCATCACAAGGTACCGGGACAATTAAATCCGCGGGCAAATTAACCTTTGCAACAGCATGTCTTTGTACTGTGGGAGGAAACCGGAGTACCGATATTAAATAATGTACTCTCTTGCACTCTCACCAGTCTACTTTAAATACGGAGCTTGGTTAAATTAGTACCTGCTCCCCTCACCTTCCACACCCAGTATGTCATTACAAGCCAGCAGTGAAGCCAACTGGCAAGTGTCCACCCAACTGCCTCCCTCCCTCTCCAAACAAAGACAAAGATCCCCCATATAGCCTTCAAAGGTGCTCGCTGTTAGCGAGCACCTTTGAAGGTCGACACGGCACACGAGGAGGTGGGTGACCAGCACCGCGCCAGGCCGCCTTTGTCTCCCTAGTGGTTATGTTTGCACACCGCACTAGGTACTCATTTGAGGCTGAGTTGACCTAGGGGAGGCCCAGGACCGGTTCAGAAAATCGCTACTGGCGTTGGCCGTGAGCGGGATTCGAACTCGGGGGACAGCCAGATTTGTAGCCCATCGCGCTAACCACTGAGCCACCGCTCCCCACTACTCCCCTCTCCACCCTCACACCCCACCCACCTATTCACCCACCCACCGAACCAACCAACCACCCACCCACCGAACCACCCACAGTTTGACCGATACCCGAGCCAGACATTGACAATCGATTAAAAGGGTCTTCTTTACCCGAAGCAGCTGATCCAAGCCGCGTGAATCAGCCCAGGTGTCGGAGCAAGACAAAGGAGAGCACTGTGCGGATTTGAATTAAACAACGCGGTGTGTTAACGCAACCCAGCGACCGGGCGGAGCGGACAGCGTGGGGAGACGAGGTTCGGTGGTGGGAGGCGGGTTGGGAGTTGGGGGGGGGTGACGGAGGTGCAGCAGAAGGTGCAGATTAGCGAGAAACAATCGCATCTGGAGTCCGATATGAAAATTAAACAATTCACCCTGGCACCGCCTTAAACAGAAGTGTTTGGGCGTCAGGCTGGCTGCGCTGTCAATCAGCGTGGCGGGTGCCAGCGTAGGCTGCGACGAACGGCGGGCAGCTGGGACGAGACGGTGCCAGGTGGTGATGGTGGTAGGAGACAGATGTTTATTATTATTATTATCATCATTATTACGTCAGTAGTGGGTAGCGCTGCCGCCTCACAGCAAGAAGGTCTCGGGTTCGAATCTCGGCTCAGGGGCCTTTGTGCATGGAGTTTGCACGTTCTCCCCGTGTCCGCGTGGGTTTTCCCCGCCGGGCACACCGGTTTCCTCCCACCGTCCAAAGACATGCTGCCAGGTTAATTGGCGTACTGACTAAATTTCCCCAGGCGCCCTGCGATGGACCGGCGTCCCATCCTCGGTGTTCCCCTGCCTTGCGCCCTGTGTCTGCCGGGATGGGCTCCGGCTCACCGCGACCCTGTACAGGATTAAGCGGTTTCTGAAAATGGATGGATGGATAGATTATTACGTCAGAAATACCCAGTGAGCTGCCAAGCTCTAGAAGCGGGGATTCCTGAGATAAAATGTTGGGAAGCGGTTGGTGTAGTGGTTAGCGCGCTGCTCTATGAGCCCAGCCACCCAGGTTCCATTCCCGCTCACGGCCAACATCAGTTGACGATCTTCTAAACCGGTTCTGGGCCTCCCCTAGGTCTAAAAAGCCTCAAATAAGTATTTGGTGCGGTGCGAAAAACATCGCCACTAAGGAGACAACGGCGGCCGTGCGTGGCGCTGGTCACCCATTCCCTCGTGTGCCGTGCCGGCCTTCATAGGTGCTCAATAAACAGGGGGAGTCTTTGATGGTTGCTCTTCAGAGCTGTTCTTTCGGGACAGCCGTGTCCAGCAATCACCCTGTCTCTTTCTCGCGACGTTTCGCCTCCCACTTTGGAAGCAGAATAATGATAGATGTTTATTATTACAGCAGAAAAATACCCAGTGAGCTTGCAAGCTCTTTACGGGGACACATGCGACACGACAAACATGCAACGTTGGAGGCGAAACGTTGCGATGGAGAGAGAGAGAGATCGCTCAGCGACACGGCTGTACCGAAAGAACAGCTCTGAAAAGCAACCATCGTAAATCGGCTCGTGAAACCTACACCAGTACAGGGCGGGGGATCTTCGTCTTTTATTGTAACGGTGGCGGTTTCGAATTCGATTCGATTATTCGAAGCGTGATGGTTATTTGACAGTTTCCCATTGCAACAAGTTCTTCTTTAGTTGCAGACAGCCCTTCAAACATTTAGACATATAATAGTCAGTGCCGGCCTTAAAGGCGGGCATTGGCCTCTCTTCTTGCTCCAGACTGAGGGGCTTCTGGCATCTGCTGAGCTTCAGGACATCGTTGTCTTTCAGCTCCTCCGCTTCGAAGTGTTTGGTAGAATATGCAGGTAATATCAAGTATTACTTGACAGGGATCGCGACTTGAACGCTTCTACCTTGATCCCCGGTGGTGGCGGTGATGGTAGCCGATGTTGGTGATGGTGGCCGGTGGTGGTTGTGACGCTGTTGGCGGCGGTGCCAGCAGTGCCTCGTAACGCTGTCTGCGGCAGCGGTTGTGCCAGCAAAGTGACCTTGCTTGCAGGGAGGGCGGTTAACGCGCGCGGAGGAGACGGTACGAATCAAGATTAGTTCCAAAACCTCGCCGTGTGCCACCCACATCTGGGGTACGGTGAGCGATGAAATCCCCCGAATCTGCTATCAATTCTGTGTGTGAATCTCCCGCGCGCGGTGGTGCCAGGTTATTTACGCGCGGGCGCGTCGCTCCGAGCGGGGCGGGTTCCAGCCATCTGCTGGGCACGCGCTGAAACTCGGGCAACTCCGTCATGGGGTCGCCGGTGCCAGCGGCATAAGCAGCCCAGTCAGAACTTTAAAAACAAAAAAACACTCGTTAATTAGTTGGCCGATAACATCCTTACATATAGGACGCAGTGTGTGGCAATATGTTGGCGCCGGCTAACAGCTTGGCTGCCTACCTCCGCCTGTCTGCGGTTTCCTCACGCCGCTGAGTCGTTCTCTCATCGAATTAATACCTTCGACATTGAATGAATATGTGCCACGTGTTTTCAATACCATTCATTATTATTATTATTAAATCTGAGATATCTGCGCTGTGCGTGAGCTGCTTGCCTTTTGGAAACATTTGGCTAACACTGGTGACACTAGGCCACGATGAAGGCAGTCTCAGGTGTGAGTCAACCCGTTTCAAGGACAATGCATGAATTATCAAGGCAGACTGTTTGTGTGTTTTGCCACAAGCATGTGTGTTTGTTTTGCAAACCTGATGCCTTGTGGAAAGGTGTCTGTTTGGTTTTCAGAGATCTTAACATTTATATTATTGCCAGAAAGGGTAACACTCAGAGAGGGTAACACCCGATATCTTTTTACATAATCTCAGTGGCGGCACGCCTGGCTGCCTCCTCCGCCTCTCTGCGCTTTCCTCGCGCCTCCGAGTCGTTCTCTCGTCGGACTAATATCTTCGACATTGAATAAATATGTGGAGTTTTCATGTTCTTCCTGTGTCCGCGTGGGTTTTCGCCAGGTACTCCGGTTTCCGCCCACATTCCAAAGACACGCTGCCTAGTTTTATCGTCCTGACTAAATTGCCCCCGCGGCCTTGATATGTTGCAACTTGCTTACGCCTCTCTGCCGTGTTGGTCTTGGGGGTTGTTTGACTATACTTTATAATTCCACGGTTCATAGCGCAACGCGGGCTGGTGACACGAGATGCGAGTTCACTTTGTGTTGGTCGTTATTTGAAAAGAGAGGAGAAAAGAAAAACACAAATAAAATGAAAAAAAACGCAAATAAAACACACACAGAAATAAAACACACACACACAGAAATAAAACACACACACAAATAAAAAACCGGTCCAGAAAACGTAGTATTCAGAAACGAAGAACTTGGCGTTTTGAAACTTGCATGAAATCAGAAATTACATGGCGCACCAGCCGCAGCACTTGGCATCAGCGTGAGCTTCGAAATTTAAGCGAAGCCAATAAATCAGAAGCCAGTGGGTTAGAATTTAACTTGGCACGGCGAGAAGATATGTCTTCACGGATCACCCTCCCACCGATGTCCCCGGGGCACCTTCTCCTTTTGGCAACACACACAGACAGACAGTTGTAGACAGAGAATAAACAAAGACACGGAGACACACGGAGATCTGGCGATACGGGCGTACGCGGACAATATGTTAGCGGGCCCGGCAGACAGGCGGACAGACAGGGCTGGAATCTAACCACGGATTCACACGTCTGCAGACGAGAGAGGAAGACGCGACGCAGCTCATCGCAGCGTCGCGCTCACGGACAAACTTCGCAGAATGCCGCTTCTCCGTCGCGGCACCTACGACCCGGAACAGCCTCTCACCACATCGACCCCTACAACCTTCCAAAAAAATATTAAAAGAACACCCATTCACCAAGGGATAACGAACCACCGAGCCGGGCTCCGCGCCTTTGAATCCGCACGGACCCCAATCGCTCGGGGGGAATATGTGCGCGTTATTGATTACATTTATTGTCATCATTATTATTATTACATTTAATTTATTATTATGGGTGACACGGTGGCGCGGTGAGTAGCGCTGCCGCCTCACAGCTCGGGTGACTTTCTGTGTAGCGTTTCGCACGTTCTCCCTGTGTCTCCGCGTAGGTTTTTCGCCGGGCACTCCGGTTTCCTCCCACACTCCAAAGATATGCTGCTCCATCCATCCATTTTGTAAACCGCTTATCCTGGTGAGGGTGGCAGCAGTCCGAGGAGAGTGGACCAGACATCCCTTTCCTCAGCAACAGATTCCAGCTCTTCCTTGTGGATTTTCACGCGTTCCCAGGCCAGATATCCTGCCGCATAGGTTAATTGTGCCTGCTGACTAAATAGCGCGTTGTAATTTTTTTTATTATTAATTGAGACGCGGATGGACAACGGATAAATGACGGTGGACTAAAACGTCGGCCGGAGCCGCCGCCGCCGGCAAGAGGGGCGAACGAACGAGCCTCTGGGGCCGAGTCTCCGCGTGCAGATGGAGCGCGTAACGCGGCGGATCGGACCGCCCGGCGCGCTCCCATCCCACCGCGCAGTTTCCACTTTGCCAATCACGCGGTCCAGGTGCGGGGGACGAGACCGAAGGTTCACGCCAGTTCATAACCCCCTCTCCCCCGCCGCCCGCCCCCGCGCGGCAACCCCTCAGTACACCTTGCCATTCATCTTCGTTGCCAAGGCAGAGAACTGTCGGCCGCGAGAGTAATAATAATAATAGCATTTATAGAGGGCTTTTAACCCGAGGGTCACAAAGCGCTGCACAGGGCCGCGGAGAGAACGGCATGTCAACAACGACAGAGAACGGAAAATCAGCAACACAATTTTTTTGGGGGGTTTTCGCTTTAGAAGCGAGCGCGCTTTAGGTTAGGCACACGACGCCCCCAAGTCGTTCCATCGATGGTCGTCGCGATTCGGGGATGGTTCATCGATTGTTTTTGTTGTCGCCATCTCGTTCGTTTCGTTCGGACCGTTTGTCTGATTCCAGCGGTCTCCAGCATCCTTAATCACGAGATCAGTTTTAGAATCTAAATGCAAACACAAGATCCATCCCCTTAAAATTCTACTTTACTAAAATCGCCAGAAAATCTACCCTATGCACAGGGGCGTATCTGCGCAAAAATAGCGCCCATGGCAAGCACTGAAATTGCGCCCCTGTGGCAGACATCTGACACCCATCTTTTAGATAATTTTACCATAATATCAGCTCAAAAATACAAGTCAAGTTCGTTAATATTTCAATTAACAAATCTGAAGAAAATTATTTTTTCACTATCCGAGGATGGCTTGTCTGACTTTAATATAAACTGCTCAGTGGGGCCTCCCCCATCAAGTGGCGCCCAGGGCACGTGCCATACTTGCCATACCCTAGATACGCCACTGCCTATGCGTAACGCTCACAGATTTCTTAGTGTGACACCTGTGCTTGTTGCACACGATCTTCGAGTGCTTGCTATCTCCAGCAGATTGCATTAGCAACCCACGGCCGCTACAGTTTTAAAGACAATCACCTCAAAGAATCTCGGCTTTATTTTCAACCGGTTTGGAGACCACCACCCTAAATATAACATAATCACGTCATGTGCACGTGGCGGGGATAAATCATAATAGCCTCGATTGACACGGCGCCGAATTAACACGATGCGTTTGACAGGACTCGCCCTCGCGGAGAGACTGGCTCCCGGCGCAGGAACATGGAACTTCCACATGTAACTTCAATTCGCATGTTTGTTACGTCGCAGGAGTCCCGTAAAAAGCTTGCAAGCTCACTGGGTATTTTTCTGCTGTAATATTAAACATCTATCCATCTAATAATAATAATAAACATCTATCCTTTTCGGGTCAATGATTCTGGACGAAGGCCTCGCCACGCCACGTCAGCTCGTGGCGGCGGTTTGTGGGCACCGATCCGGGCGGTGGGGGGGGGGCACGGGGGGTGTGGGGGGGAGATGCGTGACCACATCACTCGCCAGTGCGCTGCACCACGGCCAGGAATCAAACACGGAACGTCAAGTGTGTTGCGCAGTGTGCTAACCGCCGTTCGGGCCCGACCCCCCTTGCTCGAGGGCAGCCAAGTCGACTCGTAATAAGAATGACAGATTCTAATTATTGTCTAAAAGCTACTCCCTCGGCGGCGCTGTTGGTGGACGCTTTCCCGAGAAGGCGCGGAAAACTTCGACGGCCGATCGCTCTTGTGACGGCGGTGACGGGCCCGGCCCACGCTCCATCGAGCAACGAGACCACCGCGACCGTTATTTTGAATCGTTTAACGACAAAGTGTACGGGGCAGCATAGTGGCGCGGTGAGTAGCGCTGCCGCCTAACAGCAAGAACCCCCGGGTTCGAATCCCGGCTCGGGGGCCTTTCTGTACGGAGTTTGCACGTTCTCTCCCCGTGACCGCGTGGGTTTTTTTGCCGAGCACGCCGGTTTTCTCCCACAGTCCAAATACATTACCTTGGATTATGGGAGGAAATATACAAGATTCGCATGGTTGCTGTGTCGCATGAGTCCCGTAAAGAGCTTGCAAGCTCACTGGGTATTTGTTTTTGCTTTAACAATAAACATCTATCTATATTTTACTGCTGCATAGGTTAATAGGCCTGTGGACTAAATTGCCCCCCCTCGGTGCCCTGTGATGACCTGGCGTCCAATCCTGGGTATAGCAATGCCTTGCGCCCTGTGTCTGCCGAGATAGGCTCCGGCTCACCGCGACCCTGGTATGGAATAAAGTGTCCTCGCGCTACGACAAGCACGTGAAAACACTCAACCTCCTTACGAGGCGGACGAGCGAGCGTCCAATCGGAACGCGTCGCGCGGTGCGAACGAGCATCGAGCGAGCGAGAGCAGGCGAGCACGCTGGAATTAAGACAGAATTGTCTCAAAAATAAATTAACGCAAAACCGGGCGCACCCGAGCCAAGGGGGGGGCGGGGGAAGAGGGGTGCGAGAAATACACGCGAATCTGGGGACCCACCGGCCGCCAAGCCGCCATCTCTCCACAGCTCGGATGGATGGATAATTCTTATTTAAAAAAAAACCCTAAAGAAATGAAAATGTTGCTGATTTTCCGTTCTCTGTCGTTGTTGGCGTGCCGTTCTCTCCGCAGCCCTGTGCAGCGCTTTGTGACCCTCGGGTGAAAGGCGCTCTATAAATGCTATTATTATTATTATTATCATCATCATCATCACCGTAAGGGCTCGGGTTCGAATCTCAGCTCGGGGGACCTTTCTGTGTTGGAGTTTGCATGTTCTCCCCGTGTCCGCGTGAGTTTTTGCAGTGCACTCCGGTTTCCTCCCACCGTCCAAAGACATGCTATCTATCTATTTTCAGAAACCGCTGAATCTTGTACAGGGTCGCGGTGAGCCGGAGCATATCCCGGCAGGCACAGGGCGCAAGGCAGGGGAACACCGAGGATAGGACGCCAGTCCATCGCATCAAAGACATGCTGCCAGGTTAATTGGCGTCCTGACCACATTTCCCCCCGGCGCCCTGTGATAGACTGGCGTCCCATCCTCGGTCTTCCCCTGCCTTGCGCCCCGTGCCTGCCGGGATGGGCTCCGGCTCACCGCGACCCTGTACAGGATTAAGCTGTTTCTGAAAATGCATGGGATGGATCATCACCGTCGTCAAGGCGAGGCCGCGTTCCGCTCGGACGTGGCATTCTGCTGCTTGTGAAGAAATATTTTTTTGGCCATCGTTTTGCCTCGCTCAGAATTAAGTGGAAACGGGTCAGCGGGGCGGCACGCAGCCCCCTAAGCGCAGGGGAGGGGAGGGTAGCGGCGGGTAGCGGTGCGGGCCCGGCGATGTGCTGACGCACCACTTTGAGGGAACGGCGGACGCGAGTTTTCTGGGAAAGCCCGCGCCGCGACGCCCTCTCCCCGCGTCGCGTCGGCGAGCGCGCTCCAGCAGCGGAGAAAGCATAACATTTGCTTTAGGTATCGCTTGTCAGACAAACCCGCGGTGGTGGTTGGTTCCGTCTTTAAAGAGCTGTCATCGTCTCATCCCCCCCACCCCGCTCGCCACCAAACCCGGCAGACGTAATTAATAGTCCCTTTCGCGAGCCTACATGTTAACCTTTACATTGTGGAAGGGGATTTTTTTTTCACTTTCATTATTGATTTCAGTTCGGTTCAGTGTCAAAACAGCAGCGAGGCAGCCAGCTTCGCGGAACCGTGCGGAGCAACGCGGCCTTGTCTCCCCCCCCCCCCCCCCCCCC
>JAZEWU010000005.1:7251721-7262652 GCA_036362915.1 Geotria australis
CCCCCTGAAATGGATGCCAGGCCGTCGCCCCCTCTGCACGCCACTGTCACCCGGATAGCCTTAACAGACTGTAGGGTCAAGTGCCGTTAGCGAGCACCTATGAAGGTCGACACGGCACGCGAGTATGTGGGTGACCAGCACCACGCCCGACCGTCTTTGTCTCTCTAGTGGCGATGTTTACACACCGCACCAGGTACTCATTTGAGGCTGAGTCGACCTAGGGAAGGCTCGTGACCGTTTCAGAAAATCGTCACTGGTGTTGGCCGTGAGCGGGATTCGAACTCGGGTCGCCAGGTTTGTAGCCCGGGGCGCTACCCACTGAGCTACCGCTCCCCACATCAGCTGCAGCAGCATCATCATCAGCTGCATCGTCATCATCATTAGCTTCAGCGTGAGCGCACATACGCGCGCATCCGCGCCACACACCGCCACACACACACAAACACGCATGCCCACATCACCAAAGATAGCCTTAACAGACCCTAGGGTCAAGTGCCGCTAGCAAGCACGTATGAAGGTCGACACGGCACACGAGGAGGTGGGTGATCAGCACCACGCCCGGCCGCCTTTGTCTCGCGCACACCGAGACTCACACACACCTAGTCGGCACCACCGAGCTCCTTTCGCGAACGGAGTTTTATCCGCCACGTGACCTTTTCGTGCGCGCGTCTTTGTCTTTCGAACCGGTCTTGGGCCTCCCCTACCTAAGTCGACTCAGCCTCAAATGAGTACCTACCTGGCGCGGTGTATTAAGCTTCATTGCTAAGGACACAACGGCGGCCGTCCACCCCGTCGTGTGGCGTCCCGGCCTTTATAGGTGCGACTCGCTAACAGCACTTGACCCTGCAGTCTGTTAAGGCTACACGGAGGGGACTTTTGGCGCGTAGCCGAGAGCCGAACCGGAGGGGGGGAGGACAGCGAGCGGCGACAGAGGAGGCAGCAGCAGAGCGGCCGCCGGCGCGGGACGTTAAGCGTCGCTAACGGCACGCCGCACGGCGAGACACCTCATACATCAGCGCGTAAGCCGTATTCCCCCGCGACTTGGCAGTTATTCATGTTGATTCCAGGGTATGCGACCCTATTTCCTGTTTTCTTCCCTGCTACGTCTCAATTCCTCCGCGCCGGGTTTCTCTTCTGAGCGTGCCGTCAGAGACGCATGTGGGCTCGGGCCTTTTCATTTCCGCAAGGGGCCGATTTTTTTTTTTTGCAAACGTAACAACGGAGGGGAGGCGTAGGGAGGGGGACGAAGTTAAAAAATGTGATTTTTTTTTTTGGTGTTCGGGATGAGAGGTGGTGAATGAAATTCGACGCCGGAATTTGACGACTGCTGAAAAACGGTATTGTTTTACAACTTGTGTGTAGACGCGGTTGCGATGTGTTATTAATTATTGCGTACGATTGCTGCAGGGGTTTTTTTTTTATTAAGAGACAAGAAAACCGACGGCATATATATTATACCCGTGCGCGCGATGTTTACGGTGAAATTGAACAAAGTTTGAAGTATTAGTATAAGTAGACTTTTAATTTAACATTATCCCATTATTAATAGACCTTATAGTTACAATTATCCTATTGCATGTGGATTACCTGTAGTCCCAATCAGATTTTTCCAAAAGACAAATTAATATCAAATAACACCACGCTTGACTTTTGCAGTTCATTGAGTGAAAACGTATGCAGTCATCAAAGCGTTCACAAACCAAGCGCTTTATTAAAAAAAATATATATACAGAAATTATTAAACACCACATGTTACGTAGATGGGCTAGCTACACGCGGGGTTGTACGAAGAAACTCGCGAAATACAACTCAGAAGACGCGCCGCGTGACACCAATGCCATTCAAGACTCTGGAATGCCCTTCCGCTGGAAATTCGTTCAGCGGAGTCCTTGACCATCTTCAAATCTCGTCTCAAGACTCACTTGTTCCGTAAATCTTTCAAGTCCTCCAGCTAGGACTAATGATGGGGCTCAATGCTGTCGTGCCAGGATGTTGGCTCTCTTCCTACCTGCGCCTTCATGGGAACATTTATTTCTTCCTCCGGCTTGGACTGTTGGTGCGCGTCAGTGGTGCCGTGCCGAGATGTTGTCTCTCTCTCTCTCTCCTGATCTGCGTCTGCTCAATAACATCTGTTTCCTCCTTGCTTGTTGGATAATTATTCGTATATTTTCTGCTGTCTTTATGTCCTATGTCCTATAATTTATCGCTATTGCTTGACTCTCAGTTATTCTGTCTTGAAGTTGTTGACATGCCGTTCTCTCCACAGCCTTGTGCAGCGCTTCGCGACCCTCGGGTGAAAAGCGCTCTATAAATGCTATTATTTCTTTTCACAACAACGTCCGGCTATCGTCTGCAGGAAATATATTTCTCCCGGTGTCGTATCGTGAGATGAAGCGTTCCTTGGTAACTCTCGCCGAGCCACGCCGTCACCACCACGTGTTGGAGCAGGGGGCCCACAGGAGGAGACCTCACAGAGCGGCCTGTGAGATCACTTGAAGCCGACGGTGTTTTTCTGCACGCCAGGGGGGCGGCCGCTCTTTCCCACACAGCCACGGAGAAACCGTGCGGCCGCGTCGCACTCAAAAAACGAACATTTCAAATCATTCTCGTTTCGTGGATTTTTTTTTTTCTTCCAGAAATTCTATCAAAAACGAAAACTTTTGAGAGACGGTTCCTTAGCGCGCGTATTCGTTCGACGGGGGAGCCCGGAGGCTTATCAGCTCCGCTCCAGGAAATATCCGAGTTCAATCAGGGGCAGTGGCGGAAACCCACGTTGATATCCAGGATGTCGATGAGGTTGGCAGGCCGCCCCCACGACCCCTGGGCCACTCGGCCATCCCCGCCGCTATGTGCTTGTGAAAAGCATCGCGGAATAGTTTAAAGCGGAGCACAACCGGCGGGATACTTTGCGCGGCTTTATAAACTGCCGTCGCAAAAGCTCGGCAATTCCAGCTCGAAATCCCGAGGGATTGTAACGCGATACAGACAGCGCACATGCCAGGAATTGGATCACCAGTCAGCTGGCTTTGAACTGGTAAAGTAGCCGCTGTACATCAAAGTCCGGCTTTCTTGTTAAACACAAATACACACAGGGCTTAATTTCAGCCGGGTCGGTGACCCGGAAAATGACTCGGCACCCGGCACACCGCGTCCAGAATACCTTTCGCTACGGTCTGTGGATAGAATTCACGCGGCCTGTTCCACTGTACCGGCAAGCTGGAATATATACAGTGACTGCGACAGATTCTCTACGACAGCCGTGAGTTTTAAAGGGAGGGAAACTGTAACAGACTCATTCACACGATGTCATCTTTAGATTAAAAGTAGCTGGTATTAACTTTAACATGCTCAAGAGCAACGGCGGCACGGCGGCACGGTGGCGCGGTGAGTAGCGCTGTCGCCTCACAGCAAGAAGCTTTCGGGGTTCGAATCGCGGCTCGGGGGCCTTTCTGCGTGGAGTTTGCATGTTCTCCCCATGTCCACGCCAGTCCATCACAGGGCACCGGGGGCTAGCGGTGTGCACGGAGCACGCCGAGTGCTGGCGGTGTGCAAGCAGCACGCTCACAGATGATGATCTCAAAGCATTTTAGGCTTTTAGCGGCAATTACGCGTAATTCACTGCAGCGTTTGCTCTCTCGCGTTCACTTTCATTATTTTTTTTTTCCTTCGGCGCTTTTCAGATCCCCTGATCCTCTGCATGTGGGCAATATCTCTACGATGGAAGAAAGAAGAAGAAAAAAACTCAATCTGATTTCTATCAAACCCTGTCCCACCTTTCACCTCCACTTCCCTTTGCGCTCGCTTGGCACGGCCGACACATGTATCAGACCCGACTCTGATTTATATCAACATTATTATATCAACACAAGCATCCACCTCTGAACCTCGGCAACTCTTCCCCTTCGCTGGCGCTGACACTCGCTCGCTCGCGAGAAATGCGGGCACGCGCGCGCACGTGCACACGCACGCACGTGTAAACAAAGATCCCCCGTGTAGCCTTGGCAGACTGTATGGTCAAGTGCCGTTAGCGAGTAGCACCTATACACAGACAAATATCCCCCACCGTATAGCCTTGACAGACTGTAGGGTCAAGTGCCGTTAGTGACGATGTTTACACACCTCGCCAGGTATTCACTCGAGGCTGAGTCTACCTAAGGGGAGGGCCCAGGAGCGGTTCAGAAAATCGTCACCGGTGTTGGCCGTGAGCGGGATTCGAACTCGGGTCGCCGGGTTTGTAGCCCAAAGCGCTTACCGCTGGGCCGCCGCTCCCCACGGCGCGTGTGCACGCAGACGCAACGCACGTGTACAAGAATGCGCGCTCTCACACTGACACACACGTCCAAGTTTAAAGACAAATATCCCCCCGGCGTGGCCTACTTTTAGGCTGTTGAGGCACACGGCGCTGTCAGAGAGCGCCTATTTAGTCTCTTCGTTGCGATTCTTCGAAGCACGATGGTCAGCCTCTGGACATCGCTGTCTTTCAGCTCGGCCTCGAGCCGACAAGGCACGCGTCGGGCTGGTTGTGGCCGGGACCACTGCGGTCGCCCGTTTACACGCCACGCCAGGTACCCATCTCCCGCCGAGTCGACACGGGGGGCGGCAAACGACGGCTCGGATCAATCGCCGTCGATGTTGGCCGTTGCACGGAATCGAACTCAGGTGCGGGGGGTTCAAAGTGCAACGCGTTGCAGCTGCACCCACGCGCCAAACAACAAACAACCGTCTTTCGCCACTAAGTGGCGGTGACGTCACCACGTCGGCTGTGCCAGGCCATATGCACCTTGAGGCCACGTGAAGTGTCGAAGGCTCGTCGACAGGAGGTCACAGGACAGACCCAGGTGTCACGCGCCAAACACACACACACACTAAAATCAACTCGTAGGCTTTCATGACCAATGTTATCCACACTCACTCACTCACGCGGTAGATTAATATCCATGGGGGTTTTCTCTCCGATCCATCTTTCGCGGGCCTCTCTCACTGGTTTTAGGCACTTACCAGTCCTGCCACAGGTCATCTGTACTGTCTCACTCATTTTCCCACTTGTGCACGCACTCAATGTCTGTGTCGATTAAATCTCTGCTTCACTGGCAAAACTATCTTTTTTATTGTCTTCTGGGAGTGATTGTGTGTGGTGAGGAGGAGGATGACAGGGGGGGGGAGTGGGGGGTGGGGGGAGGTCTGCACTTATAAACGCACCATTATATCTGTCCATGTGTTCCAAATACCGATGGGGTTCCTGGAAAAACTTCAGTTTTTGAGTTTCGCCTCTCGCATGGATTTGCTTCGTTTTTTTTTCCTTGTTGGTAATCTCGTGCCGCTGTCACCCTATCATCGGCTGTCAAGCCTTCCCCGCGCATCCTCACGTTACCCCGCGACGCCAAATGTGTGTCGAAAGCATCCATGAGCGGAGCGGCTGGTAACACACCGCGCTCAAGCTCGGTCCACGTAGGTTCGATCCCTGCAAACGTGCTTTTCTGGTACCGACCAGAAAACGAGGTGGAGGGGTGTGGTGGGGTAGAGGGGTACATACGGCCTACGATGTCTTAAATTTCATACGGCCCACGGGCCATATGCGGCCTAGCACTTTGAACGGCCCGCAAATGACACTCTGCGGTCACGGAAAGTATTTTAGCGCGCACTAAGCGAGTACTAGAGGGAACAGTTTTTTTTCAACGTGGCACCACCGTGTTTCGCTCGGTCGCTCCTGTGACCCTGAACGTCTCTTCACTCCCGGTCGATGAGTCCGGTACGTGGGCGGCACAGTGGCGCCTCGCAACAAGAAGGCCCCGGGTTCGAATCTCGACTCAGGCGCCTTTCTGTGTGGAGTTTGTGTGTTCTCCCCGTGTCCACGTGGGTTTCCTCCGGATTTTCCGGTTTTCTCCCACAAGTAAATAAAAAAACACTCATTAATTATTTTGCCGATAACATAATAATATATAGGAAGCAGTGTCTAGTGGCAATATGGCGCAGAGATACCGCCTGGCTGCCTCCTCCGCCTCTGTGCGCTTTCCCCGCTACGCCTCTGAGTCGTTCTCTCGTCGATGAATAACCTTCGACATTGAATGAATATGTGCGCGTTATAAATGTAAAATTATTATTGTCGGGTGACGCTAAGGCGACGGTGACGGTGAATTTGCCGCCAAACGTTTGCGAAAGTCCTCTCCGGCCATCGGTAAGAAAACTGCCCTTCCCCTGTTTCCTCTCTCCTGTGCGACGTTTCGCCCACCGCGTTGGGGTCATCCTGAGCTCCCCATCACCGTTCCGCTTCTCACCAAAGCGGTGAAGTATGATCAAACGACTCCCAAGACCGACACGGTGTGGCGAGGCCTTCGTTCGGGAGTAGACCGACAACGGGCCCCTGTTAATTGTCCTGATTGCGGCTTGCCGTGCGGCGTTTGCGCTACGAGCGCTCTGTACGTCGCTGTTCGGAATCACCGGCCTTCAAGTGTCTTGACGAGACATAACAGCCACTCTGACGTTCCTGCAGACCCGACTATCAGAGCAGATGGATTGGGGGGAGGCAGGGCGGGCGGGGTGCAGGCTTCCATCCGGAACTTGACAGATCATGGCAGATTGTGATAACGATGATGCCAACAAATTTATCTTTCCAAAAAAAAAAGCTTGAATTAATAAAACTGTACAAACAGAAACGCGGGCCAGGAGGGCTTGTTGTAGCAGCGAGTGGACTTGGCTCAGGCGAGATTGTTCTCGGGGTTCTGAACGCAACCTCTGCCTCTCGCTGTGCGACGATAAACATCAAATAATAACACTGGTGAGGACGTAGGCGGTCCTGTGAAGTAACGAACGCGAATGAACGAACTGAGGGAATCTGCGAAGGGTGCGGTAGCCGGCAGTGCGTGAACAGATTCACGGCAGCCAGGTTTGGAACGTTTCCGGCAACGACCAACTTGCTTCTCGAAAGCAGAGGTGGGAAGGTCGCTTGCTTACCAAGGCCCGAATAGGAACTTAAATACCTTCAATACCTCTGGCAGGCTACACGTTAATATACAGCCTGAACACACTTTTGGGGCAAGTGCCGTCAGCTAGTACCTACGAATGCCGACACGGCGCACGAGGCGGTGGGTGGGGAGAGGTAGCTCAGTGGTTAGCGCGCTGGGCTACACATCTAGCGGCCCGAAGTTCGAATCCCACTCACGGCCATCAACACCAGTGACGATTTTCTGAACCGGTCCTGGGCCTCCCCTGGGTCGACTCAGCCTCAAATGAGTACCTGGTGCGGTGTGTAAACATTGCCACTAGAAAGACGAAGGCGGCCGGGCGTGGTGCTGGTCACCCACCCCACGTGTGTCGACCTTCATAGGTGCTCGCTAACGGCACTTGCCCCTACAGTCTGTTAAGGCTATACGGGGGATCTTTGTATTTGCCTTTGCTGCAGCTGATGATGCTGATAATAATGCTGCCATTGCAGATGATGATGATGCAGCTGATGATGATCTTGATTCCCCTGCAACTGATGATAATGATGATGCTGCAGCTGATGATGATGATGATGCAGCTGATGATGATGATGCAGCTGATGATGATTATGCTACAGTCTGTTAAGGATATACGGGGGATCTTTGTCTTTGTAATGTTTTACACATCACACCGAGTACTAATTTAAGGCCGATTCGACCAAGAGGGAGATTCCCAGTAGCGGTTCAAACATTCGGCACTGTTGTGGGCCGTGAGCGGGGTTTGAACTCGGGGCGCCGGGTTCACGGCGCGGCGCACTAACTACCGCGCTACCGCTTCCCAACATTAACACACACGCACGCACACCTCGGGGGAGTTGTCTCCGCGCCAGGAGACAGGTCTAAATATTCCTCCTCTCGTTCCCGCCGAGCTCAGCCAAGCTGTGTGGGCGCTGCGAGGGGTAAACGCCCGTCTTTGGGCCGCGTCGGAGTCGCCGGGGCCTCGCGTGGCCGTGGGCCGTGTGAAATCAGGGCTTGGGGCCGCATCCGGTCGCTGGGCCGCAGCTTCCCCGCCGCGGCCCGAACCCCGCCGCGCTGAGTCAACATCTCTGAAGGAATTATATTTAGGAAGCAGTGTGTGGCAATATGTTGACGCCGGCAAACCGCCTGGCTGCCTCCTCCGCCTCTCTGCGCTTTCCTCGCGCCTCTGAGTGCTTCTCTTATCAAATGAATAACTTCGACATTGAATCACTATATGCGCGTTAAACATGTAAAATTATTATTTTTATTTCGGGATAGCCGTGTCGGGCTATCTCCTTCTCTCCCTTGCGACGTTTCACCTCCCACGTTAGAAGCTGCCACCGGTCGAGATTTTGGTTGTGTTTTTGTTTAGTTAATTTGCTATTTATTTAGGTATTCTCGTAAATGTGCGTGTTTGTTGTGTCGCAGGAATCCTGTAAAGAGCTCGCAAGCTCACTGGGTATTTTTCTGCTGAGCTCGAATTCCGGCCACGGCTAACGTCAGTGACAGATCATATCTGAACGAGTCGAGAACTCGCCATCTATCGATGCGGTTCTTCACGGCACGACGGACTAGAACCGCTCTTAAAAGCTGTTCTTAAAAGCTGCTTTTTCAGTTCACCACGGCGAGCCTGTTTCCTCTCTCCTGCGCGAAGTTTCGCCTCCCGCGTTGGAGGCATCCTGAGCTCCCCATCACCATCCCGCACTCACCAAAGCAGTGAAGTATGACCAAACGACTCCCAAGACCGGCACGGTGAGGCGAGGCCTTCATTCAGCAGCAGACCGACAACCGGCCCCTGTTAATTCTCCTCATAGTTGCTTTATTATCATCATCATCGTCGCCACCAACATGACCACCGATGCTTTAAATGAAACCACATGAAAGCCCATTGAGATTAAAAGGCTCCTTTGCAAGAGAGACCCGGGTCACAACAGTAATGCAGTACACATGTGATTTGAAAAAAAAAGGTCAAACCATCATCATAAACTCATAAAGGGTCGGAATACCGAGCACCAGAGAAAATATTTAAATACGTAGTTATAAACGGAGAGTTTTAAATTAGTAAACAAAACACTTTAATTACAAAAATATACGCAAATACACGTATTGTGTGTGCGTGTTTATACATAAAACCACAGACACCATAAGGCCTTGCGGGCCACCCAGCGCTAGCCGTGGCGCCTCCCGTCCCTAAATATCCTCAACATCCCTTCCACTCCATCGCCTCCCCCGTAAGAATCCCGCCACCTCCCGGCTCCGGTCACCTCTCAACTCCACGGGAGGAAAAATATCCCGGGGCGAGCAGCGGTCTGAGTGTACACGCGGGCACCACGCAGCCCACTCACGATGATGCGGCAGCTGATGATCTTCTTCTTTGCGATTCTTCGAAGCACGATGGTCAGCCTCTGGACATCGTTGTCTTTCAGCTCGGCCTCGAAGTGTTTGGTAGAATTCGCAGGTAATACCAAGTATTGCCTGACAGGGATCGCGACGTGAACGCTTCTACCTTGACCCCCAGCTGATGATGATGCTGCTGATGATGATGCTGCTGCTGCCGTTGCACATGATGATCGTGATGATGCTGCAGCTGATGATGGTGGTGATTAAGCTGATGACGATGATGATGCTCTGCAGCTGATGATGATGATGATGCAATTGCCGATTATGGTGCTGCTGCCACTACAGCTGATAATGCTGAAATACGATGCAGTATCTGGCAAACGTTGGCGCCGGCTAACCGCGTGGCCGCCTTCCCCCCCTCCCCGCGGTTTCCTCGTTCCTCCGAGTCGTCCTCTTCGAACGAACAACCTTCGCCATCGAACGAAACCACTGCGCGCGGCGCAATGTTACAAATTCGAAACGTTTTTTTAGACAAACCGTCCGGACGCCGTAATCGAACGACCCACGGTTCGATCCGAGAGAGAGCAACAACAAAAAAACAACCCCGCGTTTTCGCGGGAGAGCGGAGCGGTGCCTGCCCCGCGAAAGAAGGACTGAGCAGGAGAGCTGGAGACACCTAGTGGGCGCCACGAGCCTCGCCACATCGCCCGCTCACCACCGCCCGCTCACCACGGCTCGCCCGCTCGGGGTCGACGGCTCGCGAACGGAGCGAGCAAACGCACGCGACCCGCGACCGCAGGGGGTCAAGGAGGTCAAACCGCGGTCAGTCGGAGGGGGGTCAACGCGACCCTTTTTCAGCCATTTGGGAGTCAATGCGATTCGCGCCGCTCGCTTCGTGTCCATCCACCCCATCCATTTTCATAAATCGCTTAATCCTGTGCAGTGTCGCGGCAAGCCGGAGCCTGTCCCGGCAGACACGGGGCGCAAGGCAGGGGTATACCCAAGATGGGACGCCAGTCCATCGCAGGGCACCTGGGGCAATTCACTCAGTAGGCCAATAAACCTGGCAGCATGTCTTTGGACGGTGGGAGGAAACCGGAGTGCCTGGCGAAAACCCACGCGGACACGGGGAGAACATGTTGCTTCTTGTCGAAGTCAACAACGGGCTGTATTCTCGACGGGACATAAACCGGCGTCGACCGTCGGAATGTGGAGTTTCCAAAAGTAGCGGAGGGCGGCGGGTTTTTGCCGTGCGCCGCTGACATCCGCGCCTCGCAGAAAGTAGGTCCTGCCCGTGGCGACTCGTTTCCCGCCTCGGGCGCCTTTCTGCACGGAGCTTGTGTGTTCTGCCTCTGTTCTGCGTGGGTTTCCTCCGGGTTCTCCGGTTTCCTCCCACGATAAAAAAATCACTCATTCATGAATTAGATGATCTTCTTGTTTGCGATTCTTCGAAGCACGATGGTCAGCCTCTGGACATCGTTGTCTTTCAGCTCGGCCTCGATAACGGCAGTGCGTGGCGGGTTGGCACCAGCTCACCAGGTGGCTGCCTCCACCCCCGTTTCACAGTGGTTCCCTGCAGTGGCTTGGGACCTCTGGGTGAAAGGCACTAATATATAAATATAATATCTCATCTCATTGTCAGAAACCGCTTAA
>JAZEWU010000005.1:7271661-7282751 GCA_036362915.1 Geotria australis
TGGACTGGCGTCCGGGCACTCGGGTTTCTTCCCACAGTCCAAATACATGCTACTGCATAGGTTAATTGGCCCGCGGACTAAATTGCTCCCGGTGTCCTGTGATGGACTGGCGTCCAATCGTGGGTATACCCCTGCCTTGCGCCCTGTGTTTGCCGGGATAGGCTCCGGCTCACCGCAACCCTGTACAGGATTAAGCGGTTTCTGACAATGTACGAATGAATGAACATGACCCTAACATCTTTCGGACACAGCGCACTAAAAACAAAGCAGTACATTTAAAGACAGCACCACAGTACGAATTAAAGGGGTACAGTACTATACACAAGGCGCGTTTGTCCATACAAATCATAATTGTGTGGCTCGCTCCGATATAGATTCAATTGCGCTTCTCCACAACAGTTTTCTCAAGGTAATGCTGTTAAGCTGTTAGTGGAGACAGTCCAGTGTATTGTTCGCCTTTGGCAGGAGTTTAATTCACCAACTGCAATTGGTGGGTCAAAGGACAACAGCCCCCGGTGCCCTGTGATGGACTGGCGTGTCATCCTGGGTATAGCCCTGCCTTGCGCCCTGTGTTTGCCGGGATAGGTCTCCGGCTCACCGCGACCCTGTACAGGATAAAGCGGTTTCTGACAATAAGATGAGATGAAGAGGGCACTAGTCAAGCCGTGAATGAGCCACCTATGGTACGATTTCACGTGCTATGGGTTAGCATAGCTGCTACGCTGTTGTGTCACTCAGATCCAGTGCTATGCAGCTGTGCAGGGCGCACCTACGTAGTTAGGTAGAGGCAGGAGGCTCTCTCCGATCATCGCATTGCCACCGGTGCCAAGGTAGAAGCGTTCACGTCGCGATCCCTGTCAGGTAGTACTTGGTATTGCCTGCGAATCCTACCAAACACTTCAAGGCCGAGCTGAAAGACAACGATGTCCAGAGGCTGACCATTGTGCTTCGAAGAATCGCAAAGAAGAAGACCGGTGCCAATATGGCCAGCCTCTGACACAGCAGTTGACAGAGAATGGCCAGACATTCACGCGTACTCACACACGTCAGCTCTCGGATATGCATACCGTGTGGCAAGTTATTGATCACTTTTAATTCACCAATTCACAACGAACCCCCGGTTCATCTGAAAACTAAATCGTTGAATCAATTAGCCCTGGACCAGTAGAGTATTGTACTGTATCTGTAATTGATTCGGCAAGAACGTAGAAGACAGAACATCAATGTATGTCCATCCATCCATTGTCAGAAACCGCTTAATCCTGTACAGGGTCGCGTTGATCCGGAACCTATCCCGGCAGGCACAGGGCGCAAGGCATGGGTATACCCACGATTGGACGCCAGTCCATCACAGGACACCGGGAGCAATTTAGTCCGCGGGCCAATTAACCTATGCAGTAGCATTTATTTGGACAGTGGGAAGAAACCCGAGTGCCCGGCAAAAACCCATGAGGACACGGGAAGAACATGCAAACTCCACACAGAAAGGCACCCAAGCCGGGAATCCCAATTTCTTTCTTGCGGTTTATATTTTCTGGGTGTGTTTGGATCTCGACAGCTTCGCGGATCACTCTTGGGCCTTCGTGGGGAATTGCAGCTAGTACGCGCATCTTTGCGATATGTATTGAGTGTTCTCTGTCAGGGGCATATCTACGGAAAATAGCGCCTATGGCAAGCACTGAAATTGCGCCCCTATCCAAACATCTAACACACGTCTATTAGATAACTTTACCATAGTATCAGCTCAAAAATATAAGTCAAGCTGGTTAATCTTTTAATGAGCAAATTATGGCACGACATGAAAATCATCTGAAGAAAATTAATTTGTCACTATCTGAGGATGGTTTGTCTGACTGATAGAAACTGCTCAGTGGCGCCCACCTTCAAGTGGCGCCCAGGGCACGTGCAATACCAGTCATACCCTAGATAAGCCTCTGCAGTCTGTCTGCAGTGTGGGCTGCTGCCGCCGATTGTTCCGTGTGTAACAGTCGGGCTGCTGCTTCGTGTTCCTTTTTCCGTGTAGCAGCTGATGTTCCAGTTTGGCCGATGTAACCTCGATCATAAATGCTGCAGGGAATGCTCTACACTCCTGTTTGTAATGGCAGTCGGTCTTCGGGTGATTTGATCGCTGTAATACAACGTTGAGAATTGCTGTTCCAAAGCTGTTCTTTCGGGATAGCCGTGTCGAGCGCTATCCCTCTCTCCTTCGCGACGTTTCGCCTGCCACCTTGGAGGCATCCTCAGGCGTTCAGAAGGAGTGAGCGCTCGACACGGCTGTCCCGAAAGAACAGCCTCGGAAAGCAATTCTCATACAGAGCCGTGAAAACTTACATCATGTACAACACGGTAAGTTGTTGCTCAGCCTTAGACCCACGTGTGATCTTTTCTGCCCGTCACCAGTATGGGGCGCTGTACACCAACAAGTTAAACTCAGACCGACGTGAAGAATGTGGCAATACGGGATCTCTCTCGCTTTGCATGTTAACCGTAAATCGGTGGTCAAGGTAGAAGCGTTCACGTCGCGATCCCTGTCAGGTAATACTTGGTATTGCCTGCGAATTCTACCAAACACTTCGAGGCCGAGCTGAAAGACAACGATGTCCAGAGGCTGTCCATCGTGCTTCGAAGAATCGCAAAGAAGAAGAAGCGGTAACAGTGAACACAATGGAGATGCGAGCGTGAGAAACCGCCGCACGGTGCCGTGGCCTGTCATTCCCAGATATTGCTGCCAGGTTGACACATAACATACAAACGCACTGGCATGGCGGATTCATCGAGGTGGCTTTGCCAATTAATAAAACATGAGGTCATTGTTATTTGTTTGTTTTCATTACGTCTCGTACCACCGACGCGACGTGCCTCCAGCAACGGCCAATCGATTAACTGCTGGATGAAAACCTCCCCACGCCGCCGCAAATCTCTCACGCTCGATCTCACGATGTGTTCAATCCACCCGAGCGCCCGCGCACGGGACAGATTTAATAGCTCCGTCTCCTCGGCAGGCGTCATTTAGCATCAATCGTAATTTGTCGCAGTACATTTTATAAACGAACGTCGAGCACGTGACCACATCACCCCAACCAAAAAAAAAATCCCAATTTACCGCGAGCCATAAACATTGCTGCCACGTGGTCCCAGGAATTTTAATCGTCATATGAACAACAAGAGACGCCGGGTTGTAGGTTAGCGCCAGACTGGATAACGGCAGACATTTGCTTTTTCATCTAAAAAACACCGTGTTACATGCGTGTGTGGGTCAACATCCACATCACGTGGAGGAAATAATATTTTTTGAGCCGCAAAGGGGGGTCCTGCCTTCTCTCGCACTGCAACGTTACAGGCTGGAAACAACTGCAGCCATTATCATAACATTAGCGCACGTCACCCCGTAGGAGTGGTTGAGCGGACGAGGCGGCCAATGGTAGGAGATTACATCATGTTATTGTGAGAGGCTTCCATGAGGAATCCCAAGGGGGGCGAGCGGGGAGGGCGGGGAGAAGTAAAAAAATAGACTTAGAGCCGGCGCGCTCCGGGGACGCGTTTCTCAGACGAGCGGAGAGCGCCCTTCGGACGAGAGCGAACCTCGACGCCGCGCGGCCGACAAGAATGCGACGACATACCTCAGCCCGTTGAATTTCAAACAACGGTACCATGTACCCCCGGCTTCACTGACATCTGGTTGCTGTCCACCCACCCCACCCGGCCGATGTCTCGCAAGGGATACTTGAATATTTAATCAGGCGCGTCTGCGGCAATAGACAGCCCGCAATCTGGCCACTTAGATTCGGTGGTGGTGGTTTTTTTTCTTCTATAATCTCCCTGCTGTTGGGGAGATATTTTTTTTTTCATTTCGGAAATCTCATCCGCTCCAGATTTTTTTTTTTTTCGTAAAAGGGCTTGAAGAACGACGGTTGGGGAGGGGGTATCAACCGGCCGGCGTTGGTTGGGTTGGCTGGGCGTCGAGGTGTGGGTGGCTGGCTTGCTTGCTTGCTGAGAGCTTGCTCGGGAGGTAGGTGGAATAGAGGCGGTGGGGGAGTGGTGGAGGTGCGACTGGGAGGGAGGTTGGCGGCGGTTGTGGTGGTGGTGGTGGTGCACGGCGCGCGAAGCAGGGAGGAATTTCCTCCTCTCGTCCCCGCTCGGTTCGCCGTTGCGCGCGGGAGGCACCCCCGGTGAAAAGCCATGGGTACCGTGCTGTCCCTTTCGCCTTCGGGCCGGAAGGGTCGCTTCTTCGACGATGGCCACGGCTCGGTGGCGCACTACACCGCCGTGCAGAACAGCAAGAACTCCAAGGACGGCAAGGGTCTCAAGCGCCACTCCATTCTCATCTCGGCGCTCACCTGGAAGCGCCTGGTGGCCGCCTCCACGCGCAAGAAGAGCACCACCAAGGTGAACCCGAACCAGGACGGCTCGGCGCAGAGGCACGGCGAGAACCTGCCCAAGTCTTACTCGTGCGCCAACCTCAGCGCCTACTGCCAGCCGCCCCAGGTAAAAAAAAAAAATCGTCTTCGTCAACACCGCAACCAACACATAGCTGTGCATTCATCCAGAGGGCGCATTGCGTGTCTGGCTATACCAACACAAAGATCCCCCGTATAGCCTTAATAGGCTGTAGGTACAAGTGGTGTTGGCGAGCACCTATGCAGGTCGACTAACAGCCACCACTGCCATCAACACATAGCTGTGCATTCATCCAGACGGCGCATTGCGTGTGTTGGCATACGAACACAATGATCCCCCCCGTATAGGCTTAACAGGCTGTAGGGCTAAGTGCTGTTGGCAAGCACCTATGCAGGTCGACACGGTACACGAGGGGGGTAGGTGGCCAGCACCACGCCCGGCCGCCTTTGTCTCCCTGGTGGCGATGTTTACACACCGCACTAGGTACATGCCGTGCACGCACATCCACCGCACGCAGCCTCTAACGTGTGCGAGTATCGCGCGGTTACTCAGTCTCTGCGGGTAAAAATGTCCGATGTTTGATATATGCGTCATTACAATCGTTCGCTATTCCAGCTCACAACGCAAGCGTAACCTCAGCAATCACGATACAGATATTCGAGTGGGGGGGGGGGGGGGATAAACGTACACAAAACCGAATGATGTTGCTCGGGATTCGTCGATCCCGGTGTTTTTGTGGCATTTAAACGCCGCGCGTCTCGAATTTCAGAATTTCAACACCGGCGTTCTTTAACCGGCCGCTCGGGTTAATTAACCGAGTGCTTTTAAACAAACCGGTGAGCACCCACTCCAGACGTGAATGAATGGGTTCCAGAGCGGGTGGGATGCGACGCGGTTAGCGGCAACAGCGTCAGCCGCAGAGAGCGATTACTCATTCCACGCTCCATTCCATTGCAGCCGGCGCTCAGCTGTGCCAAAAAACAGCCGCAGCAGCAGCAGCAGCAGCCTCCTCAGCATCAGCAACAACAGCAGCAGCAGCAGCAAGCGCTGTCTGTCGGGAGGAAGGGCCACCAGCACCAACAGCAGCCGCTGGTGCAGCAGAGCCGCAGCCCGCCGCGCCGCGTCGTGGTGCAGGCCTCCACGTCGGAGCTGCTCAAGTGCCTGGGCGAGTTCCTGTGCCGCCGCTGCTCACGCCTTCGCCACCTGTCGCCGTCCGAGCCGGGCCTGTGGCTGCGCGCCGTGGACCGCTCGCTGCTGCTGCAGGGCTGGCAGGACCAGGCGTTCGTGACTCCCGCCAACGTGGTGTTCGTCTACCTGCTGTGCCGCGAGGCGGTGAGCGCGCACACGGCCAGCGAGCACGAGCTGCGCGCCGCGCTGCTCACCTGCCTCTACCTGTCCTACTCCTACATGGGCAACGAGATCTCGTACCCGCTGAAGCCGTTCCTCGTCGAGAGCAGCCGGGACGCCTTCTGGGAGCGCTGCCTGCGCGTCATCCAGCTCATGAGCGCCAAGATGCTGCGCCTCAACGCCGACCCGCACTACTTCACGCAGGTGTTCTCCGAGCTGAAGGAGGAGGGCGCCCGGGAGGGTGTGCCTCACTGGAGCTTCCATCTGGACCGATAGCCGCCGGGAAGGCCTTGAGGGGTCGCGAGGCCGACGGTCTCATCGCCGCTGCGCGTGAAGTGCGCGGTCGCCTGAGGACCGCTCCGTACGGAGAGAGAGGTGGGGGGGGTGGGAGAGACCTCCCTCGCTGAAGGCCAGATCTTGGGCCACTGCTAAGGCCGGTCGTCCGCTTATGACGCCTTCCCCGGACACATGCTGCCGATGCTGCTGATGCCACTGCCGCCGCCGCTGCTAACGTGGGGCATGATGCCGGAGTTTCAGCTCGCTGGCCCTGGCGGGCTGGCAGAAGTCTTTAGGAAAACGATATATCAGTAAGTTAAGGTGCATGTTTTCAGACCGCATGCGGTTTCCACGGGATTGGAACCTTGACGGCGAGGTTTTTTTTTTCTGTTCGTTTGTTTGTTTTCATAATTTAATACGTTCGAAGCCTGTGTTCGTCAGATGTCCTCTGACGGATTTGAGCCGGGATGCGAGGCTGCCGTGAGCCTGTGACAAACAGCGGTTTGATTAAAAAGGTTTTAAGGTGTGAAGGAGGCAGACGGCTTGGATTACAAGGCGGTGGCGATGGGTTGCTCACCCGGGCAGGCGATACACACCGGCCGTTAATTGCTTTTCTCATTTCGCTACGAAATATTATCCGACCGACAAACTAAAAAAACAATTGCGAGGCAACGACACGAATTAGCAACTGATGCTCTTCTGTGAATTATCCGTTAAGGTTTTGCCGTCGTGGATGATCGCTTTGGTACTGTATTCACAATACACGCGCGTATACGTGCACAGGCATGCACACACGAGTGGCTTCACCGTTAGCTTCGGCTTTTGACACGTGTGCGACGTGTGTAAACCATCTATAGGGCAACGCTTGACTGAAGACCGAATGCAGCAGGCGTTAAGGTTGTAACACAGCGTACATTTAAATATATATTTAAAGTGCAAGGCAAGGTGGTGAATGGCATAAGATGCACAGTTGACGCTGCAGATTTTATGTTGTAGTTAAATGCACAGTAGTTTTTTTTCTCTCTCTCTCTCACACACACTTAAACACGTTGTGAAGAAACACGGCACGAATATTAGCACATAACAAATTTGGAAGGGTGGGTGGTGGGTGGGGGAATATTTCACTGGGAAATGCCTGGCTGCCTCAAATCCACAAAACCGATTTCTGGAAAAAAAATCTACATTCAGTTTGATGTAGCATGTGACATGATTTTTATCACCGTCATCATTTGCAATAGAATGCGCAGTTACAAGTAAACAGAGTGCTCGATTACAACAAGTAAATTTATCAAAATATCCCGACGGCTTGCGGCCGAAGCATGGGCCCACATTGCGCCGCGTCGATTTTGTAGTTTGGTGTACGGCCGTACGCAATAAGTGTTTGTGTGGTGTGTGACGTGCACTCGTAAATGCTATTGCTGGAATGCATTCGGCTACCTATATTAACTTATTGTATTTTTATGACAGATTATGTGTTCAACACAGGTTATTAATATTTTCTATTTTAAATGAATCAAAAAAAACACAAGGTGGATCGATTGTGCGCACGGTTCATTCTCGTTGTTATTATTATTATTGGAATGACGCATTGGGAATCTCCGATGTATACGACTAAGATGTGCCAATTATAAAGGACAGTGTGTGTGTATATATACATATCTTATTTGTTTTGTATGTTAATTGCACCTGGTATTCTTGAAAACGTGACACCCGTTAGATGTGAATATTTTTATTGACTGTGCAATTTAGGTTTTTTTTTCTCTTCTCTCTCGTGCAAAGTGACCCGTTGCATTCAATAATAATTTGCCGTCGCGGTGTATGGACATACTGATGTTTAATTCGAATTTTAAACCTGGACACAACAGACGCCAATAAAACAGTACAAACCCATCGCGTTGCTTGCATGGCTTTAACACCGTGACCCAGTCCGCGCTCGGCACATCGCCTCCGCTTCCGTATCGTGAAAGGCTTCTTTGTTTGGTTGAGCGTAAATTTGAAACACCTATTGCACCTGAGAATATCGTTTTGCGTTTATACTCGTTCCAACACTGACCAGCATGGTGACCAGCGTGGCAAACAACTCCCGTGGCTAACAGGGGCGGAGGCCGTCATCCAGCAGTGGATTGATAGAGGGCTGATTTTTTTTTATTTTTATGATCTATACCGTTTACCCAGTTGAAAGCGATGTCACATCGGCCAGCGGTGGGGCGGCCTAGCTGGAGCAAGCTCGACGCTCGTTGCGCAGGTTTCGCGGATTGAATCAAGCGGCCGCCCTGGTTACTCATTCATGCATTGTCAGAAACCGCTTAATCCTCTGCAGGGTCGCGGTCAGCCGGAGCCTATCCCGGTAGACACAGGGCCCTGGTTATTATGCCGCGTTTTACGCGTTAAAACACTGCACGCCACCTGCTCCACAGTGGTCGTTACGAGTCCGTGACGCCATTTTCCAGAGTAGGCCATTAAGTGCCAGGGTCATAGAGCTCCAAATTAACAAATCTGAAAAGTGTCCGAGCAGTTTACTCCTTTGGGATTATATGTAGCAATCACCGCTCACTCCTGCAAACGCCTAGCAGCGCTCCTCAAAGAGAGTCCTGTGACTTAGTGAAGCTTCCCTGGGTAAACAAGAATAATAATAAACCTAAAGAAAGGTTATGCAATGTGTGGAGCAGGTGGCAGCCAAAAGCAGGATTGGAACGTTTAAAATTATGTTTCACACAACGCGTTTTAGTGTACGTCTAAATATGCATCGATGCATTGAATAATATTAATTCTTTACACCAACGTATAAAAACAAGTGCGCAGCCAATGTGCTTGTATCATTTGGTGTATCACGTGAGACTGAAGCCACCAGTCGCCAATGCGTTTACCACAATGTTACAAAAATATATTGATTCTTGAATAAAACTGAGAAGCTACATCGAGATAATTCCCTGCATCGTCGGGAGGTGAATCGTAACACCTCTCGTGTAATTGGACATGGACGGGCCTTTCTGTGAATTCCACTGCTGGATGGTCTCCCCGGTCAGTTAAATGTTTTTCCACAATAACCCCACTGATCAGTGCGAGTTGGTGAAGGTGAATAGCATAGACGCGGGAACATAAATGTACAGAACAACAATGTATCACTTTGCACAGTAAAACACATAGCCCTGCAGCCCTATGACCAGCTGTTTGCGCATGGTTGTTACCCATCTAAGCACGACCCAGGTCATATTTATTGGTTCCTGTACATGTACAATATATCAATAAGACATTTTGGCTTGTGATAAAAATATGCAATTATTAAGAGTAACCTTAGCAACATTGAAAATGGACCCATTTATCAAAACAACCCCTCATCCATAAATTACTTTCTGTAAATTAAAAACATTCTAACGTAGATTACATTATATCCATTGCCTCCGACTTACAATTTCCATCGCAAACACATGTTTACATAACGGCGTTTCACAATAATCCCCACACTCTCGATCTGTGAGACGGTTTGATTCGTTTGAAAGAGAAACAGTTATGTATTTATTTTCAGACATCGCAAATGCCAGAGAAGTTCAATGGGAAAATATGACTGGACTTAAAAATAACCACGGTAAAAGCACGTCACGGCAGCCACTGTAAACAGCTGAAGCTCTCGGTAATCAGCCCTGGAGGCCCTGTGGTCATTTAAACTTTGATTTGGTCTCATTCTACATATTTATTAAAAAGGCACACAACCCACTATCATCCAAATCCATTCCGACAGGTCACCAACGCGAACGAAATGCTATGTATAAAAGAAAAATTACCTTTTGGTATTCATATTGGCTATTTTGAATATATGAGTATATATATATAAGCTGTGCTGTTATCATAGCATATGTCTGTATTATGTTCATAATGAAATAAAAACAAAATTAAAAACAGGTTTAAAAACGGGTTACAACATTCTCACGAGGGGCACTGCCCATCGTTTAGAAGGTTCATTAAAAAATTATATTTGGCAACAACATCGCTCTACCATCGCACTCACACACAGCTCAGCCAGGCGTCACACAGCCAGGCGTCACACAGCCAGCGGTGGACTCGGCAGCCGCAACCGCTACCGACCAATTGCTGCGACGGCCTCTAAACCAGTGTCTGTCAACTCCAGTCCTTGCCCTCCTACGTGGGATGGCTTTCTAATAATAATAATAATTACAATTTATAACGCTGCGTGGCACGTATTAATTCAAGGTCAAGGGAATTAATTCGAAGAGAGAATGACTCAGAGGTGTAGCGAGGAAACCGCAGAGAGGCGGAGGAGGCAGCCAGGCGGTTTGCCGGTGCCAACATTTTGCCATACACGCAGAACAGGGGGAGAGAACACACAAACTCAGGCAGGATTTTCTTTCTGTGAGGCGCAGATGTTACCGCTGCGCCACTCTGCCGCTCCTTTCTGTGATTACCAACCATCAGGCGCAAGCGGTGTGTGCAGTGGCATAGATTGCGTTGTGCGGTTAACAGAGGTTAGTAATCATGAGAGAGCGGACTGTGCGAGGTCACGCGGACCGGAGTTGAGAAACATTGCCCCTACGTCTGCTTTGCCATTTGATTTATTCCAAAGTATGGCACCGTCAAATGTCCCATTTATTTTACAAATAATTATCCACACCCTGTAACGCACAGATGCAATGTTCAGAAGCACACAGTTCAATTGCGTTGCATTGTTTATATAATGTCTAAGTAGTTTAACCTCTTCGAGACACCGATAAGATGAACGCTCACCACGCGCAGCCTTCAACGACACATTTATCCCGTCTCCCAACAAGTGGTGGCAGGCACATTTCATGCACCGCCTCGCACCTTACACTGGAATGATTTAAGCTCTGCATACCCGAGTAGCCACCGAATACATTGACCGGCGACGCCTCGAGTTGAGAACTATCGAACCCTTAATCCTAAACAGTTTCCCTTATACCGGCCGCGCATCGATTACGCGCGCCGCACGCCACAGGAATGATTCGATCCAAAAAAAAATCTTCTCCGCCGCTTGAATCCGGCGTCAAACTAAAAAACAACCACCGCCACCTGCTGTGCTCTGGCCGGACTCCCCT
>JAZEWU010000005.1:7299354-7310281 GCA_036362915.1 Geotria australis
GAATGAATATGTGCGCGTTATAAATGTAAAATTATTATTATTATTATTAAAAGGCACTCCACGGCACTTGACGTGAATACCAAACCTCTGTCTCACACCGTAGAGGTGAGGAATCTTGCCGCCCGATTTCGTGAGAAACGGTTTGGTTATTTTATTCAGCGGGGACGCGTTAACCAAGGCCGAGCAATATTTTAAAAGTGCTCTTCTTGGGATGTTTCATCGATATATGTTTTTATTGCACATGGGAGGAAACTACATTCGCAGGAGAAAACCCATTGCTCAGTTGCACCCTTTTATCACAGACACCTGCGTATAATCTGGTTATGATTTATACGGTATAACGACACAATGTTTAATAATAATCTAATTTTGTAACGCACGCATATTCTCCGGGCGCGTTGCACCCGTTGATTTCAGAGGCGCGGAGCCCTGCTCAGTCTGTTTGTTGAGAGTCTATATTTGTGGACACAACAGCAGTGGGACAAGCTGACGTTTAATATTCCACGGGTGGAATATTTTTTTTCCATTCATGGATATATTTTTTTAAAACAGCCTAGTAATAATTGCTCTTCAGAGCTGTTCTTTTGGGATAGCAGTGTCGAGCGATCTCCCTCTCTCCCTCGCGACGTTTCGCCTCCCACGTTGGAAGCATCGTCAGGCGTTGAAGAGAGGGAGATCGCTCGACACGGCTATCCCGAGAGAACAGCTCTGAACAGCAACCATCAATGTCAATTTCGCCGAATAGTTTTGGCACCTGGTATCTAAACCAAGGCTCGCCTAAACGACGTTCGACGGTCCACGAGACAAAGGTGCAGTCCTGCAACTGCTTGCTCACACCACTGCCGGCAGATGGGCCTCTGCTCTAGGAAGCTCTTCAGGGTGTTTATTCAACTGACCAGATATGTTGGAAGAGGTGCGAGCACCCACATTTTACCCCACCCGTTTATACCGATGGGTGGACAAAGACATGGGGATTTTAATAAAACGTGCCCCATTGCTTCAACTGCCACGCCGCGAGATAGAATTGAGGCATCGACTTCCGAGTGTGGCAGTACTGGCGTATTACAACGCGGCACCTAAAATACGACACCTACCTGCGGTAGGTGCTGTTGGCTTTGTTTATCAGCGGCGATTACGGAAGTACGGATTGTCTCAACACCACAAACACCCGCGGCATACTCACCGATGCCCCTCTTTCGGAAGCTAATTTGCGTGTTGCGTTTACCTGCAAACCGAGTTGGCACCAAACACACGCTCGCTCTCGAAATAAAGTCCGCCGCGGTACAGCGTAGTACAGGGTTAACCAGCTTCGCAATTAGCACTCAATTATCAGGCAAGCAACAGCGGGCAGCTCGTTTGCAAGCGCTTTTTTTTCTTTTTTCTTTTTTAAACGGCATAGATCGCGCGATCGCGCCGGCTACGCGGAGCATGGGAATTGCGCGATCGGTTGTAGCGGCGCGCTACTTGGAACGGCAAAAAAAAAATTAAAACACAGCAACTACTGTACATTGCACATCGGCATTCACAGGCTCGCACACTAGCACTCCCGAATATTGGACAGCAGCCAGCCTTTCTGTGGGCCCGGCTGTTTCCATGGTTACGCAGAGAGCAGCGAACCCGAGGATGTCTTGGGCTAGGAGGCTGCCTCATTATGCAGCCAGCGGCTACGGGCCTGACTGCACCGCGGTTTCAGGTGATGATGTTGTTAAAATCCACCCATCCGTCCGTCCGTTGTCAGAAATCGCTTAATCCTGCACAGGGTCGCGGTGAGCCGGAGCCTATCCCGGCGGACGCAGGGCGCAAAGCAGGGCTATACCCTGGATGGAACCGCCAGTCAATCACAGGGCACCGGGGGGAAATTTAGTTCGCAGGCCAATTAACCGATGCGGCGGCATGTCTTTGGACTGTGGGGGGAAACCGGAGTGGCTTGCTGTGAGGCGGCAATGCTGCTCACCGCACCACCGTGTTAAAATATAAACAAAAAATGTATTACAGCCAATCTTAATGCACCGATGGATGAAGGCCCTCCCTCACACGATCTCGTGGCCATTGGGGTTTTATCTTCCCATAATTCGCCGTGATGGTTATTGCCAGTCGGTAAAGGTGTGGGGGGGGGGGGGTGGATGCCAGGAATTGAACTCGCGGCGCCGGATTGATAGATCGACATCAACACACTAACCGCTGTACCACCGCTCTGCCCGCGCCGATGAATATTAAAAGGTAAACAAACCTAACGTCGTACCATCAAACGCACCGCATCATGAAAGGCCGGACGCACACATGGGGGCTGCATCGACGCTAATGTCCGCCACTTCGCATCTGGCGGCCAGCACTTTGCGCGATCGCCGTCCGACGGGCGGAAAACAAACCGCAAAACCAACAGCGCCTTGGGTTCGGCCCATTGTCGCTCGCGTTTAAAAATCTACACAGTTTGCAGCTTTCGACAAAAGCTTCTGACCCCCACACGGGACCCTTTCCCAGCGCGCCCACTGTGCCATCTACACAACACCTGCTTCGGCGAACACGGCAGTTAAACAAACTGTGCTGTACAGAGAGAGAGAGAGGGAGAGTGCGAACAGGTAAAATATACACGGGCGGCACGCCGACCGGAGAATAACGAGGAACAGAGAGAGAGGGTAGTAGAGAGAGAGAGAAGACGGTGGAGATGCCTGGAGAGCGGCGATGGGGAGCCGGTGAGGTAGAGGCAGTGGCGTAGCGTGGGTTGCCAGCACCCGGGGCAAGGCAAGTATGACGCCCCCTAACCCGTGGACCGTTAACACTCCCTGAGTCCCTTACCCACCCCCCCAAGCACATGCATTCTATTTTAAGAAAATACTGATGTAATTAAAGTAAAATGCATTTAATGCTCGTATACTCAAATCTATTTTAAATCGCCTGGTTTTAATTTATGCAAATTTTTCAACGACAGTATTGAAAACTGCATTGAAATCTCTCTCAGCTGACAGTATTGCTAGGCTACTCCGTCGTTCTTGGCTCGTTGTAGATCTCTGATACGTTTATATTATTATTATTGCGCTATTTTTTTATTCTTACTACTTTATTTGTCCATCCATCCATTTTTTCTTTTCAAATGTTGCGCCCCGCTAAGAATGTTGCACCCAGGGCAACAGCCCCGGTGGCCCCGCCCACGCTCCGCCACTGGGTGTAGGGGTGTGCGCTCACGTCTTGAAGTGGTGTGCCAGCGTGCCGACGAGCTCGCCCACGCGCTCCGACGGCTGGTTGAGACAAACCACGAAGTCGTCCGAGCCCTTGATGTGGAAGATGACCAGCTGGTCGCGGCCCGAGGACACGCTCACCCCGGTCACCTGCACGCACGCACGCACGGACAGCGGGGTTTTCAATCCGAGTCAGAGGTCACCCCCGACCCCCGTGTGTGGCGTTAACAACGCTCGCGTTGGCAGTGAGCGAGGACAGAACTCGGGCTCGCCGGGTTCGTAACGCGCCGCGCTAACCGCTACGCTGCCGCTCCCTCCGAGGCGATGACAAAGATCCCCCATGTAGCCCTAACAGACTGGAGGGTCAAGTGCAGTTAGCGAGCACCAATTAAGGCCAGCACGACACCTTTGTTTCCCCCTGTGCGGTTGTTTACACAGCACCGGGTACTATTTTAAGGCCGAGTCGACCTAGCAGAGGTCCAAGATGGGTTCAGATGTGAACTTGACCTAGCAGGGTTTGTAAAGCAGTGTGCTTACCACTGTACTGCCGCGTGGGAGGCGAAACGTCGCGAGGGAGAGATGGAGATCGCTCAGTGACACGGCTATCCCGAAAGAACAGCTCTGAAGAGCAACCATCATGAGTCGAGCAGTGAAAACCTACTTGAGAAATAATAATAATAGCATTTTATAGAGCGCCTTTTACCCGAGGGTCACAAAGCGCTGCACAACAACAGAAAAAAAAACAACGAATCTTAATTATTTGTTTAATTGTTGTAAAGTGCTTGGGTAAGATTGTCCGGCCTAACGGCACGCAACACATCACGTGACAGCGATTTTGGCACGAGTAGCCATATTTAATCTGACACTATTGCCGAATGGTTAACGTAGATAAATAGATAGAAATCCAATCTCAACCCTTTAATTGAAATTGTAACAAGCTTTTACATGGTATAAATTGGTGATAATATGCAGTGACAGTTGCATGTGACTAATTTACCAAATTGGATTAATGCTTAGAATTCAAGAAAAAAACACTACCTGGGAGGAGATTAAATATTTTACAATTTCTCATCAGTTCCGAAGCACAATTGAACAACATTAAACATTAACCCCTTCTGATATTAAACATCACTGAACGAACCCGAGCATAACTGAACGACTTTATCACTCATCTGGACAAGGACGCATCGAATAATATTGGTTTAATTTTCCATCTTTTCTCTAAATCGCCAATTTAGGATTTCTGCCGCAAATTATACATTCAGGCATTTGTATTTAAGCTGGAAGGAAACATCGAGCTATGTAGCTATTTTTAACAGTTGTCCAGCGGGGAGGGACAAGCAACTTACAACACCTCAAGGCACCATCGGAAATTTAGTCAGGACAATGAACCTATGCAGCAGCATGTCTTTGGATTGTGGGAGAAAACCGGAGCACCCGGCGAAAACCCACGCAGACACGGGGAGAGAACATGCAAACTCCAGACAGAAAGGCAGCACTCAAGCGGGGGATCGAACCCGGGAACCTTGGAGCTGTGAGACGGCAGCGCTACTCACTGTGCCACCGTGCCGCTCAGAAAGCACCAATCAGTGCAAACACTTAACAGGCCAACGGGATCAAAGTGGGCAATTGGAATATGCATCACTGCAAGCGGAATACGAAAATCAGCCAGCCCAAGCTCATCCAGCGGGAAAGACTTTTGATAGGGATAGGGACGATAATGACAGGCGGATGCTCGTTGTGCAGACGGGCAACACGTCAGAGGGAGACCGAGGTGTAAATCACCACATATTTATCGCGTGTAAAATGTGTCGGCGCAGGATTAACGGCGTTTCAACTTGTAAAAAGACGCGCGCGCTCGTGACGCGCCGGGCCAGCTCCGGCGGAGAGCTTCAAACGCGCCGAGTGGCGCGCGGCTTTGCACGGAACCGACATTCGACACGGCGTATCGATGTGGGTTTGTCACGGCTCGATTCACGACGGTTGCTCTCCAGAGCTGTTCTTTCGGGATAGCCGTGTCACTGAGCGAACGCCCTCTCTCTCTCCCTCGCGACGTTTCGCCTCCCACGTTGGAAGCGTTGCGGAGAGGCGGGGGAGGGGGAAGGCAGCCATGCCGTAAGCCGGCACCAACATTTTCCAGAGACTGTCCTCGATCTGTTCAGATGTTATCGGCCAATTAGTGAGTGTGGTTTTTTAATAGCTATGAGAGGACACCGGAGTGCACGGCAAAAACTCCATGCAGAAAGCCACCCGAGCCGGGAATCGAACCCAGGGCCTCGCTACGAGGCAGCAAAGCTACTCACCGTGCCACCGTGCCCCAATTGTGAGTTGTTGTGGTTAATGATCTGGATCAATAATGCGTCGTTACACGGATACGACTTAATTAATGTTCCATATAAGCCGGGTGCTACCGGCACCTTATTAAAAAGAACTCGGTGTTCGCGACGCTAAATGTTGTTCCATTTTCCAGGTACGGATAACATTATCGCGGAATTAACAATTGGTATCAAATAGCCGGAGTAATGTTTGTCTAAATAGCCTTGAGCTACTGTGCAAATGTTACCCAGAGTGGGGGCTGTGTCGGCTCATTACCTTCTACTGCCGTGCATATGTATGAACCAAAACACCACGCAGACGGCACGCTCGCAATAACAGAGCCACGAAGAATCGCACAGCAGTGTGGCCCGGGGGTAGTTCACAAATAAAAACACTTCAACAAATGGATTAATGGATTTCGTTGCTGTTTTGCCAACCTATAACTGATGGTTGCTCTTCAGAGATGTTCTTTCGGGATAGCCGTGTCGAGCGATCTCCCTCGCGACGGTTCGCCTCCAACGTTGGAAGCGTCATCATCAAGGCGATGCTTCCAACGTGGGAGGCGAAACGTCGCGAGGGTGAGAGGGAGATCACTCGACACAACTATCGCGAAAGAACAGCTCTGAAGAGCTTCTTCGCGGCGCACGCCTGAGGATGCCTCCTACGTGGGAGGCGAAACGTCGCAAAGGCGAGGTGGGGAGCGCTCAGTGACACGGCTATCCCGAAGGAGCAGCTTTGGAAAGCGATACTATTATTATCACGACCAACATATTTAATAACGTCTCACTCCATTACCAGGAGGTGAGTATTGATTGAACTGGTAAGCCATGAATGCAATATAAAAAAAAATGACTTTACCACTCGGCTGGCTAAAAACCCCTATATGACCTACCAGCCTGGAAACACAAAAATACAAAGATCCCTCGTGTAGCCTTAACAGACTGTAGGGGCAAGTGCCGTTAGCGAGCACCTATGAAGGTCGACACGGCACACGAGGGGGTGCGTGACCATCACCACGCCCGGCCGCCTTTGTCTCCCTAGTGGCGATGTTTTCACACCGCACTAGGTACTAATTCGAGGCTGAGACGACCTAAGGGAGGCCCAGGACCGGTTCATAAAATCGTCACTGGTGTTGGCCGTGAGCGGGATTCGATCTCGGGTCGCCAGATTTGTAGCCCAGTGCGCTTCCCACTGGGCCACACACACACGCGCAACACACACGTGTGCCCTATATACTGCGCGAGGCACCGTGTTAGCCTCCAGAAACGGCACGCAGCTCGTGGTGTCTGTATGCACACACAGGCACCACCAAAGCCCCACCACTGACATTAATAATGGACCGAAACTGTCACATGTTATTCATCAACATCTGCCACAAGATGGAAATTCACGGGAGCAAATGTCACGGCGCATTTGTACATTTCTGGTCGGCCGGTCAGCCGTGACCCAATTATGAACCACATGTCTGTAAGCTATTTCTCACAAATAAAGAATAAATCTGCAGACGAGCGATCCGTCTGACTAACGGCGGAGTGTCAGGCGGCGCGGGGAAAGGCGCCCTGAATGACGTCCGCTGCCAAGACGGAGCGATGAAATTAGCTCGCGCGCAGGTGCTCGGTGAAGCGTCGTCTCCCGGCACCACCGGGCATGGCGGGGGCTCTGAAAGGTCATCGTCGAGGCAGTGGATGACCTCACAGCGAGAAGGTCCCCGGGTTCGAATCCCCGCCTTGGGTGCCTGCGTGGCATGTTGTCTCCCCGCGTCGGCGTGGGTTTTCGCAGGGTATTCCGGTTACTCGGGTTTCCTCCCACAGTCCAAAGACATGCTGCTGCTGCCTAGGTTAATTGTCCTGACTAAATTGTCCCCGGTTCGCTGACATGTTGTAACTTGCTTTCCCCTTCCTTCCCGCTGAACAACTCTTAAAAAGAGCTATATATCTCAACGGTTCCTTTCAGCTTAGATAAAAACTGACTGACGGTTATTGACGACGGTGTTAAACGCAATTTAAAACAAAACAATTTCCTTGCAAAAATCCACTCTCAAAAAACCCCCGTACCATCGAATATGCAACAGCGCGATGCCCCCGCTGATTAAACAATTAATACGTCACGACGATTATAATTAATAACGGCTCGTTAGCTGACGTTATGGTTAATCAGCCGGCCAAATGCTGATGAATGAATGACGGTGTGCGTGCCGTGTGTCAGTGCGGTGTGTGCTGGGTGTGTGTACTGGGTGTGTGTTACGTCGTGGGCAGCCCTGCACTCACGTTGGTGAGTGGGACACTTTTCATCGACTTGTAGTTCTTGAGCGGCTCCAGCTTGTAGAGGTGACGGTCGGTGATGAGGAGGCCTCTGCTGGCACACTTGTTAAACCTGTTCACCTGTCGGGAGGGAGACACGGGGGGAAACCACGAGATCGCACCGCTTTACGAGGAGGTAAACACAAACTGGGCCGCCGAGGCGGGTTATCTGACCACGTCCTTCCGTGAGGTTTCGTCAGAATGTTTGTCGAGGCTTTGAAAGCGAGTGTTTTATTTGATACCGCGATAACATTGCTGCGGTCCCGTGTTTGGTTAGGTGTCGTGTCTGCCCCCCTGCCCCCTCTCAATTCGTCCTCGAGTCGTTACCCATGTCCCCTCAGACATCAAAACAAATAGATGTTTCGTTTCTTGTTGAATCGCATGCATTTACCGTTCGGTAAATATAATAAAAAAAACCACGCTTGATGGTTGCACCACAGAGCTGTTCTTTCGGCACAGCCCTGTCGAACAATCTCCCTCTCTCCCTCGCGACGTTTCGCCTCCAACGTTGGAAGCATCATCAGGCGTCGGAGATGAAACGTCGTGAGGGAGAGAGGGAGCTAGCTCGAAAGAACAGCTCTGAAGAGCAACCATCGTGAATCAAGCCACGAAAACCTAAATCAGTACAAAAACACATTCTAAAAACAGAACGCCTAACCTATATCACACAAAAACAACCGGTAATCGAGCACAACTGTAGCGCATACTGAGAGAATGACGGCGCGCCGTGGGCTATCGTTCGGTTTAACCGCGTCGGCCACGCTCGCTGAAATAAAAACACAGGACTGTATCGCGCAGGCGACAAACCGCATGGAGCGCAGGACCTGAGCCTCGATGGGGAAACACAACGGTAAGCGAACGCGCGGGGGGAAGAAGACACGCCTTGTGCCGCTGCTTCGCACCGATCAAGCCACGCGGTTCTAGGACTCGAGGGCCGCGTTTCAGCCCCGGCGATTGAAAGTGTTACTCCAAACCACGATCGTTCTATTTGTTCTATTTGCACTATATTTGTTATAATTATAGTTTTTGTTCTAGATCTGTGTCTTGTTATTGTCCCCCCAGACCCCTAGCTTAGCTTAACTTGTAAATTTAAAAACATTGTTAGTCTTTTGTTATTTTTTTATCCTAGTATTTTTAATCCCTTTTTGTTTCGTTCCAGTCCATGTATATTCCCACACCGGGGTCTGAGTGAAACGGCACTTCGATCATCTATATGTCCTGTACATATGGCAGAATTGACCATAAATTTGAATTGAATTGAACTGAAATTCGCAGGCTCCGTTCGCCACTCGGGTCGCGCGTCCCGCGTGCGGGTTCGCGTGACGCGCCACAAGCGGGCCGAACGCGGCGCGGTTTACACCGACGTTCGTCGTCATTCCCATCGCCGTTCCCGGTACACTTAGCCGCCTCGCAAAATACCAAGTTACGCTTAAAGCGACGGTGATTCTAATTGATATTTTCTCTGCCTCCTAACCGAGAGGGGAGCTTTAACTTTTCAGCAAACGTAATTAAATTGGAACAATGTCTCCGCGCGGCCGTGTAACGGTAATTTGAGTCAATTGTAATGCTTGAAGGACGAGTGTACCAGCAAATTAGGACGTGGTTTTTTTTTCATCCACTCGTGCAATCCGTACGGTGTACGCGAGTGAGCGCAACTGGAGCGGTAAATCAGATTTAAAATGTTTCAATGTCTTTACTACTTTATTTGAGATTTAAAAAAAAACAACCTCTGAATGCATTCAATTTTAGTGCACTCCCTCCCCAACACGAGGCAAGGCCACTCAGCCCTCAAGCAATACCAAGAACTCCTACATTATTAATGAAAACCTTTACATCTTTTATTCTCGCCTTGCACTGCGGACGTTCCCTAACCGGAGGCCGGGTCGCTAAGAGTGCCGGTGCTTTGTCCCAGCCATAGAGTCAAAGACGATGACAAAAGCTAGGTGTGAAATGTGGGTTTGCAAATCACGGCTGCCACGTTTGGCGGATTAACGGTTTCATCCCAGTCAGAATTGTCTCAAAAACACCCCAGCATGACAAATATATACGTACTTTTGAACTTAATGCTGTCAAAATCAGCTCAGAAAGGGATTACTTGCCAAAAATATATAGTTGAACCGACTCACTTATTAACACCGTTGAAGAGCAGTAAGTCTAGTGAAGTTGGTGGTTAGAGCTCAGCTGCCACGCTGGTTAATGCTGCGGGGTGTTTTAACCGTAAATATTCGCCATTTGCTTCATAGTGGATGTTGAAGGGCCCACGGCGTTTTTCGGAAGAGTGTAAGCTCTATGTGGTGGTGGCACGGTCTAAATTTGACAACTTGCAAATCACATAATTGGGTCAAAATAAATCACGTAGCAACATGGTCCGCTGCTACCAGAACACACCCGTCTGTGAAACAGTGTCCCTGTTTATAGTCTTGCACAAATGCTATTCGTGCCGGTTTGGTTTCGAATTCGATTCGATTCTTCGAAGCGTGATGGTTATATGACAGCTTCCCATTGCAACAAGTTCTTCTTTAGTTGCAGACAGCCCTTCAACATTTAGAGATATAATAGTCAGTGCTGGCCTTAAAGGCGGCGGGCATTGGCCTCTCTTCTTGCTCCAGACTGGAGGGGCTTCTGGCATCTGTTGAGCTTCTGGACATCGTTGTCCCCCAGCTCCTCGGCTTCGAAGTGTTTGGTAGAATTTGCAGGTAATACCGAGTATTACTTGACAGCGATCGTGACGTGAACGCTTCTACATTGATCCCCGGTTTGGTGCTTCGTATCACATCTGGTATAGTCTGCCAGCAAAGGATGATTTTTCGACGTCACTTTTCCAATTAAGTAGCTGGCGGCACACAGCTGCCTCCTCCCCGCGAACGACGTCACGGGATCGTCACCATTCACCGCGAAGCGCGCGGCGACACAGCAGTACGACCGTTCACGGTTAATTCTCTCGCGGTTATTAATCGGGACAGCCGCCGGGCTCGAACCGCGAACCGCCCGCCGCAACGAGCGGCAACCGCGGGACCGCCCGGCCGGCCCAACTTCGCGTAGAAAAAAAAATAACCCCCCCAAGCCAAAGCGTAAAAAAAATCTCAAAATCGAGACGGATATTTCATAGGTGCGAGTGGCGATGGACTGTCGGGG
>JAZEWU010000005.1:7312350-7331416 GCA_036362915.1 Geotria australis
TGGATGGATGGATGGCAATCGAGCTCGGATCGCCGGGTTTGTTGAGCAGTGCGCTAACCGCTGCACCAGCACTCCCTGCCATATAATAACACTCGCGCACTTAGATACACCAACACACAGCACTTACCGTTAAACCAACATAAGCATCACTCAACATTGATTCCGAGTCTCCGACATTGGACATCGAGGAGGCGCCCCGGGACAGGAGACCCCTGGTGGCAGCTGTCCCCGTGGGGCACAAGGGGAACGCAGCTCCCGCCCGCAAGTGGGCATGAGTCTGCCGACAAGCAGCGATTTTGCCGCGTATCTCGCCAATAAAACAAAGTTCGTTCATTCATTAATCGTCAAAACGCGCTTAATCCTGTACAGGGTCGCGGTGAGCCGCAGCCTATCCCGGCATACACAGGGCGTGAGGCGGGGCTATACCTAGGATGGGACGCCAGCCCATCACAGGGCACCGGGGGCAATTTTGTCAGCAGGCCAATTAACCTACGCAGCAGTATGTCTTTGGACTGTGGGAGGAAACCGGAGAGCCCGGGTAAAACCCACGCAGAACAGGGGGAGAACACACAAACGCCACACAGAAAGGCGCCCAAGGCGCGGATCGAACCTGCTCGGGCAAGACCATTCTTTCTGCGAGGTGCAGATGTTACCACTGCGCCACCCTGCCGCCGGGTTTCGACCGCAAACCTCTGCATCGAGCGGCTGTGACCGCACGTCACCGCTCGACAAAACGTAATGACACCCGGCCTCTTCCGCTACGCACGCGACACCAGTGGCGGGCCGGAACGCTCGATGCGTCGTACCGATGCCAGGTAGTTGCCCTCCCAGCGGTCCTGCATGCCCCAGTTTTTCCGTTTGTTTCCCAGAACGTCGCTGGCCGCCACCTTGGCCTGCAGCTGGGGGAGGTCGGCAGGCGGCACTGACGCCAGGATCTTCTTGGCCCTCCACCTGTCAGGAGACGAGACGCGCGGGGTTAGCGGGACGATCTCACCCCCACCCCCCTCACCGTCCATTACTAAACTTCGATCCCAGTTAGAATTGAAATTTCTGCCTAGTTGTGACTGCTAATCTTGATCCGTGTTCTAAAGGTTCCACATTTTTTTTGCACTCTTCCGTCTTAACGTCGATTGTGTTTACCCTTTATGTGCTTTAGTTTTTTTCACCATCGCAATGCACAGCCTTAATCTTACGTGGTTATTTTGGAGAGAAAAAATGCGTGCAATGCAATGTGCTTTGGCCTTTTTTTATTTGAAACATTGCGTGAAATGCTGTGTGAATGGTTTTTCTTTGGTTGATTTTACATTTTATTTGTTATTTATAATCCATCCATCCATTCATTTTCTGAAACCGCTTAATCCCGTACAGGGTCGCGGTGAGCCGGAGCCTATCCCGGGAAACACAGGGCGCAAGGCAGGGGGATACCGAGGATGGGACGCCAGTCCATCGCATGGTTATTTATAATGTTGTATATATTTTATTTTTTGTCAGCAACTCGCATGTTTGTTGCGTCGCAGGAGTCCCGTAAAGAGTTTGCAAGCTCAGTGGGTATCTTTTATGATGTAATAATAAACATCCCGCGAGCGAGCGATTCCCAACAAATATCGACCGCCGCCGACCGTGTCCCTCGTGAGCCAATAGCCGTGTGGCGGCAAACTGATGAGGGCCCGACGTGTCGTGCGTGGCCTTGTGTTCGATTCGAATCTTCGAGGCGTGATGGCTACACGACAGTTTCCCATTGCAACAAGTTCTTCTTTAGTTGCAGACAGCCCTTCAACATTTAGAGATATAATAGTCAGTGCTGGCCTTAAAGGCGGCGGGCATTGGCCTCTCTTCTTGCTCCAGACTAAGGGGCTTCTGGCGTCTGTTGAGCTTCTGGACATCGTTGTCTTTCAGCTCGGCTTCAAAGTGTTTGGTAGAATTTGCAAGTAATACCAAGTATTACTTCACAGGGATCGCGATGTGAACGCTTCTACCTTGTGTTAAAAAACATGTGAGTGTTTCTGTGTGTTTGTGTGCGTAGGTATGTGTGTGTGCGGTAGCGCTCTGGGCTCTGAACCCGGCGACCCGAGTGACGATTTTCTGAGCCGGTCCTGGTCCTCCCCTAGGTCGACTCAGCCTCATATGAGTACCTAGTGCGGTGTGTAAACATCGCCACTAGGGAGACAAAGGCGGCCGGGCGTGGTGCTGGTCACCCACCCCTGTACCGTGTCGACCTTCACAGGTACCTGGTACGGTGTGTCAACATCGCCACTAGGGAGACAAAGGTGGTCGGGCGTGGTGTTGGCCACCCACCCTCTCAGTGCCGTGTTGGCCTTCATAGGCGCTCACTAACGGCACCTGCCCCATCAGTTTTTTAAGGCTATATGAGGCAGCTGTATCGCTATCTTTGTGCGTATGTGGGGAGCGGCGGAACCAGTGGCTAGCACGCGGTGCTCTGAAGTCGGCGGCCTGAGTTTCATTCGACTCAAGACCGGTATCCGAACTGGTAGTGGACTCGGCCTGGGTCGACTCAGCCTCAAACGAGTAAACATCTGCACCGAGGAGACAAAGGCGGCCGGGCGTGCTCCTGGCCACCCACCCCCTCGTGCGCCGTGTCAGCCTTGCCCGGTGCCCGCTAATCGCACCTGCCCCAGCAGGCTATACGGCTATAGAGCGCGTCTCTGTTTGCTTTCACGTGTTGCCAGGCTTGTAACACGCTTAGACACCGGATACGTTGCAGGACCGTGTAATCCGTGACCTGTTATGCGTATCCGTGAGCCGTAACTACACTCCTACGAGACCTCTGAGTGCACGCTGCCTGTAACGGGCGTCATGGCAACAACACCGATGGTGGGTTACTTACCTGGTTGTTAATTTAACTTAACATGATATAAAAATCCATCCAACCATCCGTTGTCAGAAACCGCTTAAACCTGTACAGAGTCGCGGTGAGCCGCAGCCTATCCCGGCAGACACAGGGCGCAAGGCAGGCCTATACTCTGGACGGGACGCCAGTCCATCACAGAGCACCGGGGGCAATTAGGTCCGCAGGCCAATTAACCTATGCAGCAGCATGCCTTTGGCCTGTGGGAGGAAACCGGAGTGCCCGGCGAAAACCCACGCGGACACGGGGAGAACGTGCAAACTCCACACAGAAAGGGCCAACATTTGGCTCGTAATTCAGAACTTTATATCGCTAAGCTCGTGTGAATTTTTACACTATTTTAAACAACCTTTTAATGAGTCACCTCCAACTGGCAATTAACAGCACATCGCCCCTTCTGGACCGAGTCATGTGACCTACCTAAAATATAACACTACCGTTATTACATTAATTCAAAGTCTAAAGATATGCTGCTTAGGTTAACTGGCTTGCTGATTAAATTGCCCCGGTGCCCTGCAAAGCACTGGTATTCCATCCCGGCTACAGCCCTGCCTGTTAGAATAGGCTCTGACCCTGCAGGACCCTGTACAGAATTAAAAGGGGTATTGATAATTAATTAATAATCACATTGATTCAAAGCTGTTTGTCAATCCACTGCTGGATCAGGTGCAAAGGACGTCACTCGCCACTGATGTGTGTAAACGGTTATTTTTTGTCTTTGCTTGGTTAGTTTGTTATTTTTATACGATTTTGCCGTCACTTCGCGTGTTTGTTGAGTCGCAGGAATCCCGTAAAGAGCTTGCAAGCTCACCGAGTATTAACCTGCTGTAATAATAAAAACGTCTATCTATCTAACTGATGTTAGCCGTGGCCAGAAGTCAAACTCAGGCGGCGGAGATTCAAAACAAAGTACAAACCGCCGCGCCGCCGCTCCACCCAACTAAGCTGTGTCTACACGACGCTGCAGGAGGTAGCGACGCTGCTACAGAAATACACAAATAGCCGCGTTACAGGCAGCGGCGCGCAGCCGTCTCATTAGCGGCTTCGCACGACAGACACGGCGAGCGGGGTTTTCACAGCTCGGTGCCGCGCCGTGTTAGAGCCGCGTTAGAGCCGAGAGTGCGCGCGTGTGTCTGTGTGTCCGCGACCTCTGTGTAGGCTGAGGTGGCTGGGCCATGTAGCCCGCATGCCCAGCCATCGCATGCCCATGCAACTACTGTTTGGCCGGATAGAGGGGCTAAACGGGCGCGGCACGGGCTTGAGAAGAGATGGACTGATGCGGCACTGGAAGACCCGGAGCTGGGTGAACTTGCTGAAAACTGGTACCAGTGGTGTCAAGATTGACCTCTGTGGAGGAGGTTCGTGAAGGACGCTACTGGGCAGTTGGAGGCAGTCCCCTGTCAACAAGGACAGAGGGCGGAGGAGCGACGCTCACAACAGCGAGCCGGGCGGATAAAACTCAGCAATCTTGGCACGGTAGGGAACACAGGTGGTGCCCCAGCCAGTCATCTCGGTCAGGTCGGTGGGTGTTGGTGAAGGCCGCGAGCATAGCCGCGGGGGCGTAAAAGTACGGAACAACAGCTGATTGTGACACGGCTATCCCGAAACAACAGCTCTGAAGAGCAACCGTCATGAATATAGCCGTGAAAACCTACATCTCTCAAGCTGTTTGTGGCTGTCTCGGGTGACGGGAATGGGACCAGCATAAGCTGCACAGTGATGGAGACTCCTGCTCTCAGCTCGGAGGCTCGCGGAGTTAATCGGAACGCACAGACACGGGCCACGAGGACGCTGAATATACAATGTCATTTCACAAGCGGACGGAATTGATTCCAGGAAGGGGAAATGTTATTTTTGGCCTCCGGAATCAATCGCAAAATCAATTTGACTTGCTGCGATGATCTGGAAATTGTTGAGCAAAAAAAAAAAGTAAAACTTTAGACTTCCTGGAGCATGAAATGTGTAAATGGCGGGCGGTTGTTGCACCGATAGCATTCTCAAGTGCGGACCAAGGACAACGTTCAGAGTGATCGTGATGATGATATTAATAATAATAATAAATGCTCATGGTTGCTCTTCAGAGCTGTTCGTTCGGGATCGCCGTGTCGAGCGATCTCCCTCTCTCCCAATAACATACCGCGCGCACCATTCAAATGTTTTTCTCCACTCAAACTGCACGGTCATTATAAAACGTTGGTCACCTTTTGGGAAGGGGAAATGTTAAATTAAAAGACGTTAGATATTTTATTGCGTGCCAACAAGCCTCTATACGAACCAGATACGATAAAGCGATACTCAATTAGCAACGTTCAGGACATTTCACGTCAACCGCGTCCGACAAATTTGGGGAGAGTGGTTAGATCGCTCGACACGGCTATCCCGAAGAGCAACCGTCAGCGGTGATAATGACGACATTGGCGGAGGCGGTGACGACGATCGAAGGTCGCCGCCGCGGTCCCTCCGCTCACTCACTGTCGGAAGATGCGGCGGACGTATCCCTCGAATGGCCGCAGCACGGCGGGTGCCGCGGGCCACGTGACGGCCTTGCCGAGGTCGCGCGACTTGCGCACGCCCTGGAAGGCGCCGGTGAGCTTCTTGACGTAGGATCGCACCTTGTAGCGCCGGTACGCCGCCATGATGCGGTACACGGCGAGCGTGCGCTTGTATCGGCGGCGGGCCAGCGCGCCGCGCCACAGCTGCGTGCGACACAACGTGGAGGGGCTGTTAGACGAGGTCGACGCGAGAACGGGAGCCGCTCGGCTCGGTTCCGTCGTGAGGATCACCGGCAGCGAAACGTCAGACGTCGCGCCGAACAACACGCGGAACGACGGATCTGAGGGATGCACAGCAAACAAACAAAGATCCCCGTATAGCCTTAACAGACTGTTGGTGCAAGTGCCGTTAGCGAGCACAGCACAACTGCAGAAACCTACACAGTCGTCTTCATCTCGTCGTCAGAAACCGCATAATCCTGTACAGGGTTGCGGTGAGCCGGAGCCTTTCTCAATAGACACAGGACGCAAGGCAGGTGGGAGTGAGCCGAGGGGGTTTGTGGAGGGAAACACACGATGGCCCCCCTTATCAGGTGCCACGTGGACAGAGGACACATATAGCTCCGTTCATTCAGCTGCACACCAAAACGCCCGAGGATGCTTCCAACTTGGGAGTCCAAACGTCGCGGGAGAGAGGGAGGGGGAGCGCTCGACACGGCTAACCCGAAAAGACCAGCTTCGAAGAGCAACCATCATCACTGTTGAAGGCGGCGAGGGCAACAATCCACCTCGTCCATCATCGCCTCGTTACGGCTCGAGGTCTCTCCAGCACCGGGTGACTGGGCTAGTGGATAACGGCGGTGGGGGGGAGGCAGCCCAAGCCATGAGCTGCCTCGGGGCGGCGAGCTCACGCAGACATTGAACGCGATTCGCAGTGAAGTGTGCCCCCCTTCCGCCGAGGTTCACCACAGACGCGGCAGACAATGCATCGCTCTCATCTTACCCGTCTCTCCGCGTCAGACATATAGGAGTATTTTTATCTTTTTACACACAACCCATCAGCCCGACGGCGCAGCCTGCACGCCGTGTTGATCCCTACACAAGCAGAGTGTGCAGTGGGACGAGGCCGACTGGTCTCACTCGAGATGATCGATGCCCCGTGGATGGCTCGGCGTGGTCCTCAAGTCAGTCGTATTTGAATTATTTTGGAAAAAAACACTGCAGGGTGGGGGAGACGGGGGGGGGCGTGACGTCACCACGCACGAACCCGGCCCGCTGACGTGCAGTTTAAGGGCTGAAGACGTCATCCCTTCGACACATCGGGCTTCAAATGTCAATCAACGGTAAACCCATCTGCAGGATTCTGCAGATAACACAACACGAGTAATTTTTCCGGAAGATTTGGCTCCCATTGCTTTTCTATTTGACGTTTTTCCTAAAATTTTCTGGGGCAAAAATTTTAGTTCAAAAAGGCAACATTTTCAGTTAATGTCCTCGCAGAGAGAAACATGTTTGTTATGAGGTTTTTTGGTCCGACAAACCACGAGGGAGGTAGAGAGCGTGATGCATGGATACTCGCACATTATATAGCTACAGATCTATAGATCGACATCGTTGCACAATTGCTTAGTCCCGCTCACAGTAAAATTTTCGTTTCAGTCAATCGTAAAAAAGCTTTATTTTTCAGAAGCAATTTTTCCCCGAATTAGACAACTCAATATAACGTTCAATATAATGAGAATTGCTCTCCATAAATGTTCTGTCGGGATAGCCGTGTCGAGTGTTCCTTCCAGCTCCTTCACGACCTTTCACTTCCCACGCTTAAGGCATCAGGGCAGCGAAATGTTACAAAGGAGCGCGACGGAACGTCAACACACCGCTTCAGTTTATTGAAAACTGGACCCTTTGCAAAAAAGGTCGTACATTCGGTATTTTAACGCATTGCTGCTTCCGCCTCGGTTTAAATGGCCTGCTGACTAAATTAAACCCCGGTGCACTAAGATGGACTGGCGTCCCATCCTGGGGCACAGTCCTGCCTCGTGTCGACCACGATAGGCTCCGGGCCCCCCTTGACCCTGTAAAGGATGACGGGCGTGCCCGGGCGGCCTTCTCTCCCACTTAAAAAAACCCCACTAATTAGGTATTTGGCCGATAAAATCATAATATATAGGAAGCAGTGTGTGGCAATATAACGCCGCCTAAACCGCCAGCCTGCCTCCTCTGCCTCTCTGCGCTTTCCTCGCGCCTCTGAGTCGTTCTCTCGTCGAATGAGTCCCTTCGACAGTGAAGTAATATGTGCCACGGGTTATAAATGTAAAATTATAATTATTAGACCCTCTCCACCCCGCGCCTCCGGCTAGCCGCCGCGCGGACCGATTTCGCGAGAGCACTAATTTTCCCCGGGCTCTTTCGTACGGATAGCATTACAGCTGAGAAGGTCAAGTGCAAAGAGAATCGGTGCGACAGGATTGAATGAACCAAAGTGCATCGTAATTGGATTCCGTCTGACAAAGACGGCGCACTTTAAGCGTGGAATGATCCACGCGCGCACACACGTCGCTCCCACCCGGCGCCCCACCCCAATTAAATTAATCGTCGCTAAATTTAGGCACGCGGTTCGATTCTGGAGTTATTAGGTTTTTAACCAGCGCGGTCATCGGAGCAGCCTCCAGCGGCGTCAAGTCTACGCGAAACGTTGCCTGTTATGCGTACGGTTTGTTCCTTTGACGGACAAACAGGGTCGGTTATTGACGGATCTATTACACGCGCACACAGCAGTGCGTGCCTGAATTATGTACAAACACACACACAGTCCGCAAAAACAAAGATCCCCGCGCGCAGAATTTAACAGGCGGTTGTGGCAAGTGGTGCTGGCGAGCGGCTTTGAATGCTGACACGGCGCACGAGGGGGTGGTGTTGCCAGCACCATTCCCATCCGCCTTTGTCTCCCCAGTGCTGATGTTTACACACAACACCAGGTACTCATTAAAATCGGAGATCCGGGGACCGTTTCAGTTAATAATTCATCGCCGATGTTAGCCATGGCCAGGAATTAAACTGAGCGCACCGGGGGTTTGCAGCACGGTGCATTAACCACTACAGGGGCTGGAATCGACCTCCGCAATCCTTCATCCACGTTGATGATGGTTGGTCTTCAGAGCTGTTCTTTCGGGATAGCCGTGTTTCGCCTCCCACGTTGGAAGCATCGCCGGGCGTTATGGTTGCATGTGGAAACTGGCCGGTTATAAAGGCGACCGACAAAGGATAGCTTCGCAGGTCACTCTTGGGCCTTTGCGGCGAATCGCGGCCAGTACGCGAATCTTTTTTAAATTGACTGTGTGTTGTCTGTCTGCAGTGCGTAACAACCTACACCGACGGCACTTCATCTACATCTGTGTCCCTGTGTCTCCCCCTGTCGCTCACCCTCCCTCCCTGTCTCCCTCCGTGTTTGTCTTTAAGGAAGTGACGGCCATCTTAGGGGACGCTGACAGATTTTTGCCGCTCTTAAAATTGCCAGTTTCACAACCTTTCGGTATATTCGAAGCAGCCTTAATCATTATATTTTTGTTCCTTTGGTTTTTATTGGTTGTTTTTTCTTTCATTGTTGACATGCCGATCTCTTCGCGGCCCTTGTTCAGCGCTTTGCTACCCTCGGATGAAAGGCGCTATATAAAAAGCTATTATTATTATTACATCGACGACAAAATCGAGGTCTTCTTTAGCGACCGTCGCGCAGCCGTTGCAAAATCCTCGAACGGAGCCCTCATCCGAATTCCGAGTCGCGCGCGTCGGCAGAGCCGCTCGGCGCGCGCGAGCGTCACCGCGCCGGTTTAAAGTGCAACTCACGCGCAAATTAAAGCAATCCATCAGACGGCCGGCCGCGGCGGCGCCGGTAAACGAATTTAAAATAGCAAAACACCCCCCTCCCCCTTACCCCGCCCGCTCCCAGCGATCGCTGCCCAGAGACGGAGCGCGGTAATTAAAACGACGTCTTGGAAAGCGTACGCGCCAGCCCGCGGCCGTGAGCGCAGGACGGGGATTCCAAGCGGGACGGAGAAACAGAACGCCTCTTGTGGTCCGCTTAACCGCCCTTCCCCCCCCACCGCACGCCCGTCCGTTCGAAAAACGCTGAGCTGCTCGGTAATCGGGAGGAGTAAGAAGAAAGGGGACGTGGTGACGGAAGTTTCGCGCGTAAATCTGGTTCAGGGTTAACGTCCGGTGGGGGTAGGTGGTTTGTTGTGGGTGGCGGAGATCGGAGGGCCTCTTGGTCTCTGGCTGTCCGTGTGTGAACGTTGCTGCGTCGTGCCAGTGGCGCCGAGAGCGGTGGGGAATCAGGACCCGTGCTATCGTCATTGTCACCATTCGCAGCCATGATCAATCCACTGCTGGATGAAGACCCCCCCCCAACTTCTCGTAATATATCTACTATCTAGCCATCAAAGTGCCCCTTTTTCTGGTGAGGCTGGAGATGACAATACATCTTGTGCTATTAATAATTCGAACCGCACTTTTACGGTTTCAAGTCCCCTTTCAAAACCTGCGGATTCTCCGGTCACTCGGGCCAATGAGAGGAAGGAAGAATCTGCTCGGTGAATTTTCCACAACAGACCCCCAGCACTGTAACCGAGAGGCGAGACGCGAGGCCCTTCCTCTCGGACGGGGCGAGGTGTGATGCCGACAACCGCCGTCCGATCACGGCCTGGCCTGCTCAAGCCACGAAGCGCGGAACCCGCAAGTCGCTAGTCAGTGCTCCGAGCGCCTTTTGTTACCGTGTGACGGGTGAGCGGTAGCGCACTATGCCACCAATCCGAGTTTGATTCGCAGCCATGACTAGCATCAGTAGCTGCTTCCCTCCTACACCCCGCACCCCACCATGTCTAACTGACCAGTGTGTAACGTATGCTTAAACAGGCCCCATGTCTGATGTAATAATAGCATTTTATAATAATAATAGCATTTTATAAAGCGCGTTTCACCCGAGGGTCACAAAGCGCTGGACAAGGGCATCGGAGAGAACAGCATGTCAACAACGACAGGGGAAAAAACAGCTAATGAAAACCAAAGCAACGAAAATTAAATGATTAAGGCTGCTTCGAATACACTGAAAGGTCGTGAAACTGGCAATATTCATTTCATTTTTTGTTGCTTTGGTTTTTATTAGTTGTTTTGTTTGTGTCTGTCGTTGTGCAGCGCTTTGTGACCCTTGGGTCTTCTTCTTTGCGATTCTTCGAAGCGCGATGTTAAATTACAGTTTCCCATTTTCCCATTTTCTTACACCCTTGGGTGAAAGGCACTCTATAAAATGCTATTATTATTAATATTAAGAGCGGCAAAAATCTGCCAGCGTCCTCTAAGATGGCCGTCACTTCCTTAAGGACAAACACGGAGGGAGACAGGGAGGGAGGGTGAGCGACAGGGGGAGACATAGGGACACAGAGACAGGAAGACAGAGAGACAGACATGAAGGGGAAACAACGCCAAGAACATATACATAGACAAACGTAACATTGGAGCCTATGGGACGATTTAACATTGACGTCTATGGAATGATTTAACATTGACGTCTATGGGATGATTTAACACTGAAGTCTTTGAGAGTATTTAACATCGCAGTCTATGAGAGTGGGCTGTACGGTAGGGGTGAGTGGCGCTGCCGCCCCGCCTCTTTGAATAAATTAACGCGGTAGCACCGCCCACAGTTGCCGTTTGACCAATGAGAGTCGTGTCGGTTATTTTTTTAAATCTTAGGCCAGCGCCTACTACGGGTTGATTGACCAATCAGGAGGCGAGCCTGGCCCGCGCCATTGTTTTGATCACGTGACGCGGGTGACACGTGGGCACAAGCGAGACACAAGACACGGGGTAAGACGGGGAGAGACACGTAGACACAGGGTGAGACACGGGGAGAGACACAGGACACGGGTAGAGACACTGGAGACGGGGTGAGAAACGGGGAGAGACACGGGTAGAGACACTGGACACGGGGTGAGAAACGGGGTGAGACACGGGGAGAGACAGGACACGGGTAGAGACACTGGCTACGGCGAGAGACACGGGGTCAAGTGCAACATTTTTGTAGGAGGGGAGAGTTAATGGAGAGTTTGATGCGTTTTTGCGAACCAGCCGGAAAATCGCGGCTGGTGTTGGTGGCCGGATTTGTAGCCCTGCACGCTAACCGCTACACTTCCACTACCCACACACACGCCATGAACGTTGCACTTCAGAGCTGTTCTTTCGGGATAGCCGTGGCGGGCGGGGATCAAGGTAGAAGCGTTCACGTCGTGATCCCTGTCAAGGTAATACTTGGTATTACCTGCAAATTCTACCAAACACTTCGAAGCCGAGCTGAAAGACAACAATGTCCAGAAGCTCCTCAGTCTGGAGCAAGAAGAGAGGCCAATGCCCGCCGCCTTTAAGGCCAGCACTGACTATTATATCTCTAAATGTTGATGGGCTGTCTGCAACTAAAGTAGAACTTGTTGCAATGGGAAACTGTCATATAACCATCACGCTTCGAAGAATCGAATTCGAAGCCGTGTCGGGCGATCTCCCTCGTGCCTCGAAAGTTGGAGGCGAAACGTCACCAGGGAGAGCGAGGGAGATCGCTCGACACGGCTCACGGCTATCCCGAAACAACAGCTCTGACGAGCAACCATCAAACCCCACGTCTGTCAGTGTGGGCAAGCCTTCATCCGTTCGTGGTTTCAAAACTGACTTCCACACCTGCCCGCTGCAGCAGCAGCCGCTGAGCGCCGGTGTTTTTCGCGCACGCGAGCGAGACGCGGGGACGGAACAACAACAAAGACGCGGAGAAAAAAGCACGACATGAAAGGGGACCCCCCAAACCGTAATGTCACGGAACTGCGCCACGGGCGGCGCAGCACCCGCTGCTCCCCGCCGCCCGCCCGCGGTTTCGTCGCCGCGAGCTTCAGCCCGGCGCAGTCGCTCCCCGCGTTTGCTCGCTCCTGACGGGGCGGCGAGCGAGACGTGCGGGTGCAGAGGGAGGCCGGGGGGGGTGGGAGCCGCTCTCGTGACGGAAACCTCGCGCAGAGATAATGGAACATCGATCGCGGCCCGCCGGCGTGACGAGCCTGTCGGAGACGCGCGCGTGACTCGGACCGCCGCGCGTTTCAGGAGGCCTGCAAAAACGTTAGGTCCCTTCCCGTTATTATTATTATCTTCGGATTGAGAGGAGCCAGTTGAGGTGGTTCGGGCATGTGGTAAGGATGCCCCCCGGGAGGTCTACCAGGCACGGCCCACTGGGCGGAGACCTAGGAGCCGATCCAGGACAAGCTGGAGGGATTATATCCTTCGGCTGGCCTGGGAACGCTTGGGAATCCCCCCAGGAAGAGCTGGAATCTGTTGCTGAGGAAAGGGATGTCTGGTCCACTCTCCTTGGACTGCTGCCACCGTGACCCTCACCAGGACAAGCGGTTTAGAAAATGGATGGACGGATGGACTACAAATGCCCGGTGATGGACTGGCGTCCCATCCTGGGTATAGCCCTGCCTTGTCACCCTCTGTCTGCCGGCATAGGCTCCGGCTCACCGCCGCACTGTACAGGATTAAGCGGTTTCTGACGACGGACGGATGGACGAACGTTTGGCGAATTCCCAAAATGCCGAGCGGGAAGTTCACACGCGCGTATCGCATTAACGCTTGAATGAAATGCGTTGCACGGCGGCTATACCCAGCGGCCCGCTCTCGACTGAGTAACACAAACACACTGCTCATCTGTTTCAGGCCGCGGGTGCTGGCAAGACGACACTGCCTTGCGTAAGTTACAGAACTCGAGTTTGCATTCACGCCGCTTCCCGCACCGTCACCGCGTATTGTGAGTCGATTGGAGTTGGCCGTGAATTCGGGTCAGGGCCCGAGATCTCCGGGCCCGTGTCCCGTCGCGAGCCGACCTCAATTCCCCGATGCCAAAAATCGCATCGCGCCAAAATACGTCGTTAATAGTCGTACAATCAAGAATGGTAACATAAGAATTGATGGTTACTCTTCGGAGCTGTTCTTTCGGGACAGCCGTGTCGAGCGATTCCTCCCTCTGTCCTTCGCGACGATGCTTCCAACGTAGGAGGCGAAACGTCGCGAGGGAGAGAGAGGGATTGGAAAACGTCGTGAAGGACAGGGAGAGAATCCTCGACATGCCTATCATTGGTATACTGGCAAAAAGGTACCCATAGACTTAATTTTAAGCTATGTTTATGAAGATATCATGAAGCCAATACTGTGATGGACTGGCGTCCCATCCTGGATATAGCCCTGCCATGCGCCCTGTGTCTGCCGGGATCGGTTCTGGCTCACTGCGACCCTGTACAGCATTAAGCGGTTTCTGACAATGAATGAATTAATAAATAAAGCCGACACACATGCGTATCTGAGCACGAGGGGGGGGGGTGTTTAGAAACGGATTTGTTTTTGTAACATAGCCGAGGACGGCGACAGATTTACTATGAGTCTGCGTGGGACACACGCCACACCGTCATAAACACGCATCGCACAACGCAGGGCTGCCGGCCACTGAGGTCGATAGAGCTGGATGGATCAATTATCTGGCCAACCCCCCCCCCCCCCACACACGTTGGAGGACACGTGAACAGCATTTCAAACAACCAATCAATTGAGCCCTCTACTTGCAAGCAGGTAAATCATATTAAATAGCTATTTTTGATGGTTGCTCTTCAGAGCTGTTCTTTCGGGACAGCCGTGTCACTGAGCTGATCTCCCTCTCTCCCTCGCTACGTTTCGCCCCTCCAACGTGGAAGGCGAACTATCCGTGAAAGAACAGCTCTGGAGAGCAACCATCATGAATCGAGCAGTGAAAACCTTCATCAGTACAATATCTCTTTTCAGAAGGGCACGCGGGTCACAGCAGGATAACGTTAATTGCACTTACAGTCGCGACGTGTTTACCTTTACCGTGGATGGTTAAGCGTTACGAAACGATGTTAGCGAAACGCTTGCGCCTAAAATTAATTGGCGACTAAATAAAGAGAATATTAAATATCCTGTACTATAAATAACAACAAAACCGCAATGCGCTCGTCGATAATGCTGCCTTCAAAAGAAAAGACGATAAGAGGCCACGTTTCACGCAGTGGCCCTTCCTCACAAGGTGGATTATACTAAGAATAGATCCATTCACGCCGGTATTAGCGGACGTAAAATAACACAAAAATAGTCTTTAAAAACGAAGCGGCTTTTTGCGCCAGCGGCGCGGTCCCTATTTCTTACGCTGCAATCACGCGGCGCTCAGACGCAAACACTCGTGTCACGCGTTAGCGCAAAAGGGCCGCGCGAAAGCTGGAATTCTGCATTCAAGGTCGGTGCCTGAGCGCATAGGCGGCTTTTGCTTCAGCAGACAGATGTCACTACACAACAAGAGCTTTCCGTAAAGCACTCTCCTAATGTCTTTTGCGGAAAGAACGTCGCGGCCGGCCCCCCGCGGTGAAATACACCGCGTGTCGGAGTGCGTCGCGATAAAACGAGAGCGGAAATTGCGCGGAGACCCTTGTCAAAAAACAAGACAGATTTCCACGGCGCCCCTACGCCCCTGCAATATCAATCAGCCAGACAATACATTACTGCGGACGTATTTTCGTCTCGCGCTTGCTCGAAGGCTTTGCCGAAAGAATTACGTCTGCGTGCATACGTTTACGGACTGCGAGCCGCGTAAACGACGGGAATCGGTTTTTGACATCTCGCCTGACGAACGACACAGCTGCTCGGAGGGCGCCGCTGACGTCGCGACGCTGCTCACGCGTCACTTCGCGCCGTTCACACGGCCAGCTTGAAATTAATCAATCGCGTTTCCCGTCTGTCATTTTACGAGCGAGCCGCCAACAGTGACGCACTCGAGTCACGGAGTGTGCGTGTGTGTTGTGCGTTGCCGCTGAGCGTGTGGAAGTGCGAACGGGAGTGCGCGTGGACTTGTAGGCCCCTACATGCGTCTTATGCACGGATAGGTGCTCGCTAACGGCACTTGACACTAGAGTCTATAAAGGCTACACGGGGGATATTTGCCTTTGTATGCCTGCTACCATCCCGCCGACCCAAGTTCGATTCCCGCTCCGGGCCCGACCGACGTTCCGGGCGCGCACCTTCTGCAGGAAGACGACGAGGCGCGGGATCATGGCGGTGCGCGCCTCCTCCAGCATGAAGAGCGATCGCGGCGTGCGGATGAAGATCTTGGTGTGCCCGTAGGCCACGTCCCTCTGCATGCCGTGCTGCTCCACGATCTTCTCGGCCGCGTCGCGCTCCGACGCCAGCATGTGGTTGGGCCAGGTGTACGCGCACGTCATCTTGTACCTGCGCGGGGGGGAGCCGGGGCGGAGCGGGAGGAACGGGTGGAGAGGGAGGGCGCGACGCGGGACCGTTGGCACCGCGATATAATTATTTTACATTCTTCTTCTTTGCGATTCTTCGAAGCACGATGGTCAGCCTCTGGACATCGTTGTCTTTCAGCTCGGCCTCGAAGTGTTTGGTAGAATTCGCAGGCAATACCAAGTATTACCTGACAGGGATCGCGACGTGAACGCTTCTACCATGACCCCCATTTTACATTTATAACGCGTAGCACATATTCGTTCAATGTCGAGGATATTCATTCGACGAGAGAAGCACTCAGAGGCGTAACTAGGAAAGCGCAGAGAGGCGGAGGAGGCAGCCAGGCGGTTTGCCGGCGCCGTATTGCCACACGCTGCTTCCTATATATTATGATGTTATCGGCCAACTCATTAATGAGTGTTTTTTAAGTAGTGGGAGGAAACCGGAGAACCCGGAGGAAACCCACGCAGAACAGGGGGAGAACACACAAACTCCACGCAGAAAGGCGCCCAAGGCGAGCCGTTCTCGCGAACGAGAGGCCACCTGTGCTTCGCGGGCGGTTGTCATGTGCGGTTGTTTCACACAACGGTGGTGACGGTGCTAGGCGGCTTTGCCCGGAGTTTTCATTCGTTCATTCGTTGTCAGAAACCGCTTAATCCTGTACAGGGTTGCACTGAGCCGGAGCCTATCCCGGCAGACACAGGGCGCAAGGCAGGGCTATACCCAGGATGGGACGCCAGTCCATCACAGGGTGCATATTGTCATGTAAAAATATATTTAAATCTATACATTTGCAGTTCTCTCAATGTATTGCCGGATGTTGGCCTCCCCATATCTACGCGTGTGACTGCTGATGTACACATGTTGACTCCCGGTCTCGCATCTCTAAGTCCAGCTCATCTCTCTGTGAACTCATTAATAATAACGATCACGGTGTGCATTTATATTGTTCATTAATTCCAGATATTTTGAGGTGCTCTCTGGGTTAATTTTGCTTGTTTGAACGCTGCTTCTGAAAGCGCTTCCGTACATGAATGTTTTGAGATTTTTCTAATCCTTATCTCCTGTCGGTAGCTCTCTCATCCCTAGCTATGGTTTATCCTTTATATCTGTGATCTCCTTATCTCTCGGTGAAACTTATCTCTCGGTAAGCCCATCTCAGAGTCGGGTGAAGAACGTTGCCTCTGTATTGATGTAGGTTTTCACGGCTCGATGTGTGAGAATTGCTCTCTAGAGATGAACTATCGGGAAACAGCCGTGTCGAGCGTTCCTCCTCTCTCCTCGCAGGAATCCCTAAAGAGCTTGCATGCTCACTGGATATTTTTCTGCTGTAATAATTCCTCCCACAATCCAAAGACATGCTACTGCATACGTTAATTGGCCTGCGGACTAAACTGCCCCCGGTGCCTTGTGATGGACTGGCGTGCCGTTCTAGGTGTAGCCCTGCCTTGCGCCCTGTGACTGCTAGGATAGGCTCTGCCTCAGCGTGACCCTATCTATCTATCCTTCACAATGTTTCAAAAGCCTGACGGTTCCTCGACACGGCACCCTAGGACGAAGATTTCGCCTCTCACGTCGGAGGCATCATCGGGCATCTGAACGTTGTCTCGACAATGAGCCGTCAAATACGACTAACTCGCTGTACAACTGTTAAAAAGAGTGTAACGCCGCCTTCCGGACTTAAAGAAGTGACCGATGAGGCGAGCGCTGGCGCAGGCTGCCCACCTCTGCACGAAGCGCCGGTACGGCTGCCGGTTGGCGAAGCCGGCGCGACGCACCCTCACGTTCTCCAGCAGGCCCAGGTAGCCCACCTGTGGGTGAGCACGAGGGGGAGGGGGGAGGGGGGGGACAGGGTAGCCGTTACCCACAGCTCCCCGCGACTGGCACGAGGGCCCCCTGGTTATGGGGGTCAGCACAGCGCTACGTTACGATTCGCCGATAGCTAATGGTTACAGACATTTCAACGTATCTTTGAAACGTTTTCTCCCAGACAGACACACACACAGGTAATCTCACCGTAAATTGCCACCTCACCTTCATCTTTCCGTTCTTTCTTCTTTAGTTCCCAATTTATTCCCGGTGTGCGTTGACCGTCATGTTATTAAACAAAGCGGAAATCTCCCAGCACCCCCGTGTTGTTCGACGATGCCGAAGCAATCTTTTCACAAATCCTCCCCGCCGTTATTTCTACGCGGCGCAAACTCTCCGCCGCATCTCGGCGAACGGAACGCATTCATCGCCTACACGGGCGGCACCGTTGTAACGAACGGTCCGTGCGTCCTGCGCGGGTTTTCAACGGGTTCTCCGGTTCCCTCCCACGACTTAAAAAAACACTCATTAATTAGTTGACCGATAACATCCTAATATATAGGAAGCAGTGTGTGGCAATACGGTGCGGGCAAACCGCCTGGCTGCCTCCTCCGCCTCTCTGCGCTTTCCTCGCGCCTCCGAGTCGTTCTCTCGTCGACTGAGCACCTTCGACATTGAACGAATATTTGCGCGTTAGAATTGATGGACCTCCGGGGATGCGTGCACATATTAGACCAAACCCAATACGGGCTCGTTAGCGATTTCCGGGGATGCGTGCACTTATTGGACTAAATTGCCACAGGCGCCCTGCGATGGACTGGCGTCCCATCCTGGGTGATCCGCTGCCTTGCGCCCTTTGCCTGCTGGGATAGGCTCCGGCTTACCGCGACCCTTTATTGGATTAAGCGGTTTCAGAAAATGACTGACTGACTGACTAATTGTAAAATTACTATTATCATTTCGGGATACCGTCCAAAGACATGCTGCTGCATAGGTTAATTGTGCTGCGGACTAAATTTCCCCCGATTCCCTGTGATGGACTGGCGTCCCATCATGGCTATACCCCTGCCTTGCGCCCAGTGTTTGCCGGGATGGGCTCCGGCTCACCGCAACCCTGTACAGGATTAAGCGGTTTCTGATAATGGATGGATGGAACTATTTGGGGATAGCCGTGTCACCGAGCGCTCTCTGTCTCTCCCTCGCGACGTTTCACCTCCCGTCGCGCCGGCCTCACCTGGTGCTTGCAGCGCTCGTAGTTGAACTGCACCGGGGACTTCGTCTCGTTGGGTTTCACGCAGCGCACGTAGTACGGCTCCTAAAGGTCGTGGAGGGGATTGGGGCAAAGGTCAACGACATATCGACGACGAACGGCACCGGTGCAACTTTCGTTTGTGAGTTCGCGACACCTCGGCGGTGTACCGTCAGAAACACTTGCTCCGTCGCCTCACAGAGAAAAGGACCTGGGTTCCAATCCTCGGCTCGGGTGCCTTTCTGTGTGGAGTTTGCATGTTCTCCCCTGTGTCCGCGTGGGTTTTTGCCGGGCACTCCGGTTTCCTCCCACAGTCCA